>NWSH02000329.1:2428669-2438735 GCA_002382865.2 Heliothis virescens | reverse complement strand
CCACTATAGACCTGAGTGTAAACAATTTTTTCGATTTTTAGCAAAATTAACAGAGTAGAAATTGGTCTATTAATTTTTCAAACCTCATTTCTGCACCTTTTTGTGAACAGAGTGAATATATGCCGTTTCAAATTGGTATGTACACCTTCCTAAGGGAAGATATATAAAGATGTTAAAGGAGTGGATAAACTTTTAGCACACTACATATTTTTCGTGAGCAACAGCCATAGCGGCCCGCAGACTGCTTAAGTTGAAATTAGCAGCCTGCAAATCTCCTCACCCTCTACGGAATGTGTCCGCAACAGTCTTGATGATGCACCACTTGGTCATGACATCTTCGACATCTACGCCTCTACTTTGGTAAAAATTTTATATAAAAGTAATTGCTGAACATGTTACAGATGTCATCACCTTGGCCGAAGCGCTGACCAATGTCATTAATAGATGGATACGAATTGGATATGAATTTCTCTTTAACGTAGACCGAATGTTAGGCGATTGGTAATATTTGTTCCACACTTTTTATAAAATCCTCACATACTCTTTTCGAGAACCTTGCTCGATCACTCAAAGTAAAAAGACTCACTGATCTGGAAAGGTTACATATTTTGTGAATTTAGAGTGAAATTGAATTTTTCTTTAACGTAAATAATGAGTGGCATTTTGTACCACGCGGGGTAGTTGCAAGATGACTGCAACGCTTTGGTAGGTATGTAAGTATTACAAGATTTAATTTAGCTCGAATATAACAAGAAGAGGCCTCTTCTACAGACCCATCTTTGGGAGATAAACGCGATCAAAATTAAAGCCAATCGAGTTCGCGAGATATTGACGCAAATCAGCTGCATGATATAAATATTTAATTCTAGATGGATTTCGTAATGCTGACATTCAACAAAATTGCGAAAATTGTCCAAGGCAACATAGATGAGGATCTTCAGGTAGTAACGGTCAGGCATCTATCAAATAGAAATCACGTGTTGCAAAAAACTAAGTCTAATATTCGTACCATTAGTGTGTATGACTATCTGTACGTAACAGATTGCATGTATTCAAACATCAAAAAAATCAAAACAATATTGACCTTGTATATTTTACCGGATAATAAGAAGTCCATCATCTGTCTAGTAACACACACATAATTAGTTAATTAAAACTCCCAAAACACAGAGATAATCAGACAGATTGCCTATTATTTTGTCGTGTAATATTATAAAAGTAACCAACTCGTCATCAAAACTTATTCCTGAGCCTTGCTTACAAATATACACCGAAAACGACAGTTGTAGCTTGTCACGTTTTACAGGGGCAAATTTCTAAGTTGTTATAGTTACCCAAATATCCGCTCGCCGATGAACACAGTCGTCTACAGCCATTCCGAAACAAGCTCACAAGCTTGAACAATCGAGGAGGACCCCTCCCCGAGATCTGATTTGTATTTGAGTAGTTCTATTCGTCTCCAAACAACTTATAACGGACAACGCAAATGCACGAATAATCATTATAAATCATCTAAGGCCAAGTCTCAGTTAGAATATCACATCATAGTTGTTATATAGACGCTCTCAGAAGATAGATACTGTTGTCGACCACCGCAATCGATAATAAATTGCAATTTTTTTCATACGGCCGATTCTTTTTTTCCATTTCTTTTGGTACCGTAATCTAATTTAATTATGTTTACTGAACCGTATGGTTGTTGACGGCTAGTGCGATTATGGGGCTGGAAAAAAAATAGCCACATAATAACAACCGTCGTAAAACGCGCAAGCTTAAACGACAATAATATGTACGGCGGTAAAACTATACACCCAGCATTTAAATAATCTTCATAAACTATAAACAAAGAAGCATAATATATATGTTTTGTATAAGTAAAAATGGCAATGGCAAACCATAACGAAAGACTCGTATCAATAATTAAATGGTTAAAAAAGTAAGGTGGAAGAAAAATTAAATACGCAAGGCGTAGTGGAAAAAGATTTCAACCTTATTCAACTGATATGTAGGTATTGGAAATTGTATAGTCCGAGCAGGTAGTAAGACCCGACCCAAGCAGCACGAAAATAATAGCGAAGCTCATTAGGCGTTTCAATAAATGTAAGATATGCGTTCAGTGTTAATCAAAACTCTAGCATAGTAAAGCAAACACAGTTACATCGGAAGAGAGAATTTTAAAACTTATGTGCATTTTGCAAATTCTGATCCGATTGATCACTAATTGGGAGCATTGTATTTTTTCACAAGAATTTGCTAATTTACCCAAATATAGGAAAAAATTCTTCTCCTTAGTAAGAATTTTGCCTTTGAGCAACTGTTTGTTTCAAATGTAAGGTGAATCGTTACATAAATATTGACCATTGCCATTAAAGCCATGTCAGTAATCGTTAGATTTTTACATTTCCTTGGACTCTGCAAATGAAGTATGCCTCAAGTACGATTATGCAGTGACATAGATGTTCTGTTATCCTTGCTATTCGCTGTTTAAGTATCTCAGTTCCAGTGTATGGAGCCCTTTCTAATCATCTGCCTAGCCTTTCCCATGTAGTTGGGTGGCTTCCAGTCTAACGATGCAAGTTGAGAACCAGGTTTTACTTAGAACGACCTGTCACCTTCAACAACCCCAGTTACCGGGGCAACCTGGACACCCTTGCTAGACGGTTGTCAGACTTCTGGCTTCTGACTACCGTAACGTACTGACCAAAGATGTTTCAAAGACACGCGGTCCCCCATTTTAACGTGCTTCAAACAGCGAAAGAACCTCGTTAAGACAAGGGCACCCACCACGACCGACCGCGTTGCTTCAACCTTCATGCGACCGATCGCGCGGCTATTGATTAGCACGAGTCTCTTCAGGGCAACAAGAAGATATTTCATAGTCATAGACTGGGCTTTATACTTTATGGTCATGTCATATGTGACAGAACGTTTTTATTTAGAGCACCCTATTGTTTATCGGGCGATAACTAATCTAGACTTTATCTAGAACCCCAAACCTGGCCCTTAATCTATTACAGTGCTAAACAGACCTTTAACACAGTAGCTCATAAGTACCGGTCCTTTACACATTCTCTAAATGTAAACTCAAAGGAAAAGAATAAATTACAGATTGTGAATGGTTGAAAGAAAATAGGGGCCAGCTTTTTGAATACAGCTGTTGTTTCCCATACTTACAGTGGTATCGAACCACTATTTTAAGTGCTTACCTTTTATCGTATATCTCAGTTTTTTGTTGCCAATGTTTTCGCTATGAGCTTAGAGATGGAAGTAATTTTTGTGTAGAAAAGGTGGTGTAGGTTTTTGGTGATTATGTTCGACGGCGGGTTTCTGATTGTAGGTGGGGTGGTTAGGTTTGCTTGAAAAAGCTTTTCAAACGTCATAAATATGTTTATTTATGTTTACAAGGGTATCAAATAGAAGAAAAATAAATGTAAATATTAATGTAAATTAAGATGTTGTTTGTATAATGACAGACAACAGCAGGTCACGTATACGAATCTGTCAATTTTACCAATCGAACATTAACTACCTCCATTGTATAGGTTGAACAATACGATTGCAGAATTTGACAGATAACTTGTGTTGCTTGTTGTCGTGTACATAGCAAGCCAGTACTTACTACGTGAATTATTATTTTAAAAATCCTTGCATAGTTGAACCCGCTATCATTTGTAGAGTATTCGACCCTATCAGAAGAACGTCGTAACCGCTAATAATTCAAAAACTGTTTTGGTACCTATAAATAAGATGTAAAACAGCTGTTATTAATATTGTTGTTTTATATTAAAACAGTATTTTTGGAATTTTTGTGGCGGTTACGACGCTCTTCCTAAAAAGGCTCGATATGTACGTGCAGTCCTTCCCCTGGTAGAACCTAAAAAGTCTGTACAGCCAGTCTTAACAAAAGGCACTAAATAGACCCAGTGTGGTCCGATAGAGACAGCCGAGTCGGCATGGAAATACTGGAACTGCAATCCAGTTTAGACTGAAGCCGACCCAAATAGTTGGCAAAGACAGGCAAATTGATAATAAAGATATATGAAATATACTTCGCAGAGTTAATAAAATGGGGATCACTTGCATTTATCCATAAATTTCCGTTAGTTTCTCATTTACTTGTTTAATAAGGATATTGACAGGCCTTGTTATCCCTGGCAGAGGGATGACGGTCCTTATCAAAAATGTAACAGCAGTTTCAAGGAAAAGCATCGACTGAATAAAAGATACAATTATTGCGATGACTGACATGTAGCGTCAGTAGTATACATCATCATCTTCCAGTAGGCTTCAGTTAAATCAGATACCTATCGTAGGTGTTACATGGAGTGACTGTTATTGACACACAGTACCAGTTACCTGGATGACACAGTAACGCTTTCGTAAAAACTGATTGTCAGTATTAAAAATCGAGACACCTGAACACAGTCACAGGATGTGTTGCCGCGCGGATGTGTACGTAAGAACACCAAGGCATATAAGCTGACAAACTCTATAATCAAATCAAATCATTTGTTTCTGTTAATAGGTTTCACAACATTAAGGGTCAAATCAAGCGGAGGCGCGACGCGACGGACCGCGGCTTTGATGTAGTGCGAGATGCGCACGATCTTGCACGCCGCGCGTCACCGCTGCGTCAAGATGGCGTCGCGCTGGACGGCGGCGTCGCGCGCGTCCGAGGTGCAGCGCAAACGTTATCTGAAATGTCTCACAATCAATGCGTATCGTTTCGTGTAGTGAATAAAGATATTTTAGTCGCTTCATGTAAAATCTGCGTCTTGCAGCGTCCGCGTTGTTCGCGTTTCGCGTGTGAATTTGAACGCTAAAGGACATATTTTAAACTGAAAGATGAGGCCAGTTATTCCTGCCTGAGAAGTAACACCGAACAAACTCTTAAGGGCAAGGTCTCTTATAAATGTCAACGAAAACGTACACATAGATGAACATTCTAATACAAAGCGCGGTAACATGCCTACATCAGCGTCATATTTATACTATCAATATAAACTTCTATATAATAACTAAGCTTACAAACATCCCAGCTTACAAAATCCCGTTGATTCTCTTACCAAAGTACACAAAAGACAAGTCTACCCTGGACAGCTTTCCAAGTTTTTCTCATCAACAATTTTAAAGGATGTCGTAAAATTAATTTGGACACTGAGTGGGACTCCGCGCCCGCCCTGGCCAGTGCCGTTGTTGTTGAGAGAGATGCCATCACAATTCTACGCTATTGTATGTTTTGGCCCTAAATTAACTTACACACTGCGTGGCTTCCCATTTATGGAAGCCACACCAACCTTCCTGACAAAATTTGATAAATAATTCACCAAACATTATCATCTATCTTTAAATGTTCGGCCTTGGACGACAGAGCTTGGACTCAACTACGCTTCCCATTCGCAGGAGGGCTGGGTCCGCAACAATTTCTAGTGTAGTTTCCGGCATTTATCTCCTCCGTCCATGGCACTGAAAATTGATTCAGGCAGATTTTACCCTCCACACTGATTCAATTTTGAGGTGCCATGCCTAGCTGAGGCCATAAATGTCTGGAAAGCCACATGCCCGAACACCGAGTTACCCGCCAACCCATCCTCCCAGAGACAGTGGGATGAGCCGCTCAGCAGAGTAATACGGAAAAGTTTAGTTGATACGTCAATTACTTCTGCGGAGCGAGCACGCCTGCTGGCTGTGGGTGAATGGGAATCGGGTTTATGGCTTCACGCACTTCCGTCGTCAAACATAGGCACCATGTTTGATGACACCACTTTCAGACTCGCCGTTTCTCTGCGTCTGGGTGCTCCATGCTGCTCTCCTCATCGCTGCCACTGTGGGGAAGTTGTCAGCAGCCTCGGTCACCACGGCCTGTCGTGCAGCCGCAGTGCGGGCCGCATACCACGTCACGCGAACATCAACGACGTCATCCGTCGAGCTCTTGTTGCCGTCGGCGTTCCAGCTGTACTTGAGCCAAATGGCTTGGCACGCGACGATGGCAAGAGACCAGACGGTATGTCGCTATTTCCGTGGAAGTTGGGTAGGACTTTAGTGTGGGACGCGACCTGCGTCGATACTCTTGCTCCATCCCACCTTCCTAGGACTGCGTGTTGTGCTGGCTCTGCCGCTGCACAAGCAGAGAACCTCAAGCGGCGCAAATATAGTAGCCTTATCGGCAATTATATATTTGAGCCGTTTGGGGTCGAAACTCTCGGGCCGTGGGGTCCGAGCGCCCTTCTGCTTGTTAAGGATATTTCCAAACGCCTTGTTGACACTTCTCGTGACCCAAAGGCTGGCCTTTACTTCGCCCAGCGACTAAGCATTGCCATTCAACGTGGCAATGCGGCCAGCCTATTGGGTACACTACCGGTTGACAGCGATGAGGATCAATTTTTTGATGCGCTTTTTTAATAGTTCTTAGGATAAGTTTTTTTTTTTTGTAATAGAATAAGGTGATTGTAAATATATGTAAATAAACCTCGTTAGAATATTTGTATTTAATTAGGTTATGAGCTATTACCAAAATGCAAGTACAGACGACAACAGATAAACTTATCCGAATCTGTAAAACTTTACCAATCGAATATTGAGCTTCCACTATTGTGCTAAAATTTAAAATCTATTAAAGAAATTTGACAGACTGGGGTAGGTTGATGTTCTGGCGTCTGGACCTAGGTATTTTGGAAATTAAATGTTTTGATAACTTACGAGTTTCTTGATCACGATTTGTTTTGAAGAATAAATAGAAACTTAAATATTGCATTTATTTATCTTTCTCAATTTATTTTTAATGTATTAAATTCTCTATGTACCTACAATCAGAAAAAATAAATCATCTCAAAAAAAAATTGCCACAGAAGAAAATTCTAATACAGAACCAAATTCAAAAACCGAACAGCCTATACCCCACACGTTAGTCACTACGAGAACTCACTTTACAAACGTGAATGTCATTAAGTAGTGACTTTCGAACGTTCGTGCCTAAACAGATATTGAGCCAATCACGAACGTTCGAGGTTCGTTAGCGCTCCGATGAGAAGGGGGACCGTGGTTGCTTCATGTTTCTTATAATTAGACACGGCCTTTTGATAAGAAAATCGTTTGATATACTTTATTGTTTGATGGTAAGGTCAAACATTGTAAGGTTTAAATGTTATTAACAAAATTCGGGTAAAATTGACAATTGAATCTGAGTTCTAGGGAAAAGGAGCACTTCAAAGAATGATAAATGCTAGCATAGGAGAACAAAGTAAAAAAATCTTACGATTAAAGTATAAAAAAAATGCAAATGACAATAGCAGAAACAGGAATAGGATAAAACTATGTATGGCAATTGACTTGTATGTGTATAAAGAATAGATAACAATGAATAGTCTTTCGTATGAACTGAAAATTTTCCTAGAAGCCTATTTCAGCGTATAGCGTAAGCAGATGCCTGTTTAAGTAAGTTACGGACAAATAGCTAACCTACTATATCTAGCTTCAGAATTAATACTAAAGTAGATAAAACTATAAAAATATTAATTATAGAAAAGCACCTCTTCTCATCATAGTCTACGCTTTATATTACGCCGCGGAGTCACTCAGTGTCCCAATTAATTTTACGACATCTCTTTAAAAATTGTTGATGAGAAAAAAATTGGAAGCTGTCCAGGTAGACTTGTCTTTTTGTGTACTTTGAGTTAGAGATCAACGGGAATTTTAGTAAGCTGGGATGTTGTAAGCTTAGTTATTATATAGAAGTTTATTTGATAGTTATAAAATGACGCTGATGTAGGCATGTTACAGCGCTTTCGTATTAGAATGTTCATCTAATGTGTACGTTTTGTTTGACTTTATAAGAGACCTTGCCCCTTAAGAGTTTGTTTCGGTGTTACTTCTCAAGGCAGGAAATACTGGCCTCATCTTTCGTTTTAAAAATATTGTCATGTTAGCGTCAATTCACACCGAGACGCGACGCGACGCGACGCTGCACGCAGATTTTACATAGAGCGACTCAAAATATACTTTATTCACTACACGAAACGATACACATTTGATTGTGAGAATTCAGATACGTTGCGCTGCACCTCGAGACGACGCGCGACGCCGCGCGGCGCAGCGCGACGCATCTTGACGCAGCGGTGACGCGCGGCGTGCAAGATCGGTGCTGCATCTCGCGCTACATCAAAGCCGCGTCGCGTCGCGTCGCGCCTCGGTGTGAATTGACCCTTAATGTCTGTGAAACCTATTAACAGAAACAAATGATTTGATTTGATTATAGAGTTTCGTCACGCTTATATGCTTGGTTTTTCTTACGTGACACATTCCGCGCGGCAAAAAATCTGTGACGTGGTTTCAGGTGTCCTCGATGTTTTAAGTAACTGACAATCAGTTTTACGAAAGCGTACTGTGTCATCCAGGTAACTGGACTGTGGGTGTCAGATAAGCAGTCACTCCATGTAACACATCGATAGGTCATCTGATTTAACTGGAAGCCGACTGGAAGATGATGATGTATTACTACTGACGCTATCAATGTCAGTCATTCGCAATAATTGTATCTTTTATTCATTCGATGCTTTTCTCTGAAACTGCTGTTACATTTTTGATTAACGGACCGTCATCCGCTCTGCCAGGGATAAACAAGGGCCTGTCAATACCTATTATTAAAAAGTAAATGGAGAAAATAAAAACGGAAATTAATGGAAAAATGCAAGTGATCCCCATTTTATTGAACTCTGCGAAGTATAATTTCATGATATCTTTATTATCATTTGCCTAGTCTTTGCCAACTATTTTGGGGTCGGCTTTCAGTCTAACTGGATGCAGTTCCAGTATTTTCCATGCCGACTCGGCTGTCTATCGGACCACCAGCTGGGTACTATTTATTGCCTTTTGTTAAGACTGGCTGTAAGACTTTTAGGCTTCTACCAGGAACGACTGTCAGTACATATCGAGCCTTTTTAGGAAGAACGTCGTAACCGCCAAAAAAATCCAAAAATACTGTTTTAATATTAAAACAACAATTAATTAAAACAGCTGATTTTACATCTTATTATAAGGTACCTACAACAGTTTTTGGAATTATTAGCGGTTACGACGTTCTTCCTGATAAGGGTCGAAATACTTACAAATGATAGCCGGGTTCAACTATGCAAGGATTTTTAAAATAATAATTCACGAGTAAGTACTGGCTTGTATGTACAGACAACAGCACATCAAGTTATCTGTCAAATTTCTGCAATCGATTTTCAACCTTATCACAATGGAGGTAGGTTAATGTTCGATTGGTAAAATTTGACAGATTCGTATACGTTGACCTGCTGTTGTCTGTACTTTAAAAAACATCTTAATTTACATTAATATTTACATTTATTTTTCTCTTCTATATTTGTATATATTTAGTGACGTTTGAAAAGCTTTTTCAAGCAACCTAACCACCCCACTACAATCAGAACCGCCTTCGAAACATATTCACCAAAAACCCTACACCCACCTTTTCTACACAAAATTACTTCCATTTCTAGCTCATAGCGAAAACATTAGGCAAACAAAAAAACTAGAATAATACGATGAAAAGGTAGCACTTAAAATAGATTGGGGTTCCGTCCACTGTAGTATGGGAAACAACAGCTGGTATTACAAAGCTGGCCCCTATTTTCTTTCACCCATTCACAATCCTGTAATTTTGATTTCTTTTCCTTTGAGTTTACATTTAGAGAATGTTGTAAAGGAGGTACTTATGAGCTACTTGTGTTAAAGGTCTGTTAGACCTGTAATAGATTAAGGGCCAGTTTTGGGGGTTCTAGATAAAGTTCTAGATAGTTATCTGGCCGATAAGACAATAGGGTAGCTGCTAAAATAAAAAACGGTTCTGTCACATATGACTATGACCATAAAGTATAAAGCCAGTCTTTGACTATGACAGATAGTCTCTTGTTTGCCCTGAAGAGCTCGTGGCTAAGTCAAAGCCGCGCGGATCGGTCGATCATAAGGTTAAGCAACGCGGTCGGTACGTGGATGGGTGCCCATCTTGTCTTAACGAGTTCTTTCGTGTTTCGGAAGGCACGGTAAACTGGGGGGACCCGGCTGT
>NWSH02000329.1:2384791-2428087 GCA_002382865.2 Heliothis virescens | reverse complement strand
CTTCTTGCCAGCCTGGCCGCTGCAGGTTGGGCGCAAGGAGGGCTGACACCTAACAATATTATATTAGTATAGATTTCTGGTTTTGCGTTTAAATTGGTCGCGTTTGCTTTTATGATTTTTTATGACTGCTGTAATGATTAGATTTTCTGTTCCGGACCCTGATGAGGCTACTTAAAAGTAGCCTAAAGTCTTTGTCTTTAAGAATTACAATGTATCTCCTTGCCCAACTTAAACTGGTCTGTCGTTTTAGGTTAAAAGCGAAAAAAACAGATTTTTAAAACCTTTTGGTAGTGATAGTAAGGATTAGTCTACTAAAGTACGTAGTAAACCTAAAAGCGTGAATTTAATTTTTTGTTCAAAATATAATCTTGACAACCCAGAATTTTGCTACTTTAATTGCCTCTCAACATGCCTAAAGTTGAACACATATAACACTATACTTTTGGTTATTACCTTCTCACAAAACATATTCACATACCAACACTAATATAACACAATTGCACAGGTGCGTCCGGGCGGCGTGTGTTGTCTCGCGCCATTTCCTATCGCACTGTAGCATGTCGCGAGTACTATGCCATTGATGTAGTAGACCCGTTGTCAAATGTTGGGATTGATTTGTACAGACAACAGCACATCAAGTTACAACAATCTGTCAAATCTTTGAAATCGATTTTCAACCTTATTTCAATGGAGGGAGGTTAATGTTCGATTGCTAAAATTTGACAGATTCGTATACGTTGACCTGCTGTTGTCTGTACATAGTAATATTTTATCATCTTCGACCGGTCAAAGATGGTCGCTTATGATCAGATGAGATAGCGGTTCACGTGCATATCTTTATCTCTCTATAATATAAAATAAAGACCCCCATTATCTGTTTATATGCCATTCGCGATAAATTCAAAAATTACTGCACCGATTTTCAAGCGGTGTTTTCACTACTCGATAGCGTGATTCTTGAGAAACGTTTGAGTGTATAATTTGTTAAATTTTTTATACATTTTTTTTTGTGTACATTTACGATATTTATTGAATCGTGAAAAAATAAGATGTCTGGAAGTTTTACGCTGCAAAATTATTTTATTTTGGATGCAGGAAAAAGTTCTCCCGGAACGCTAGTGAAACCGCGGGAAAACAGCTAGGCATCAATAAAAAGGTATGTGGGTATGTGTTACCCTATAGTAGGTATTTTTATTTATAGTACGAATAAAAGGATGAATATATCAGTAATACCTACATCAAGATGCTGATGAAAATAAGCAGCGTAAAACTTTCCATAACAAAACAAATACAAGTAAAAAAATATTAAAACAATTTCCCTCAATTTCATCAAAGCCTTTTATATATAGAACTTTACTGGAACAATTCCATGAACTAAAATAAATATCTTAAATTATTTCTAAATCTCCGATGAAACCTCATCTTTCCGAGAAAACGTAATCTCGATAAAGGATTGAGTCTCTCATATAAAATATGTCGCTATAATGCCCTACCTCATATCATCATCCACGCTCAATGCAAAACTTGAAATAGCATACAAAGCAAAACGACCTTTCCCTCATTTGCATAGAGCATATTTTCTTTCACATGATTTTGTTAACCGTGGGAATTCTTGGAAAATTTCAAGGTAGAGAAATATTTTCATTGCGTTTTGGTCGTACGTCGCTCTCCGAGCCTCCCTAGGAATGTTTCAGTTAAGAAATACTTTTCGTAACAAGGGAAAACAAAGATCCATTTAATTGGTACACGTCGGAATGTATATAGAAATGAAGTTTGTTCGCTGTTGCTAAGATTGTGCATTTCAAGTATTTCGCTTTGTAGAGTTGGCTAATTTTACAGACGGTTTATACTGTTATTAAATTATGAGATCATATTTTGAGGGGATTTCATTGTTCGCTCGCTTTTGCTTTGGGTTTTGATTATTGTGGTTGTAAACTTTGTATTTTGTTATTCGAATACGTTATCGCTTTGTATTTTTGAGCTTTCGCAATTACTTTGTCATCATTAGAAAGGCGGTATTCTTAACACAGTTGTTTTTTAAAAGGAGTCAACGGAAAAGCTTAACATACTATAGAAAGTAGTAGTACTTACCTACATGAAGTACATTACAATACCTACTATTATACCTATAATTATTTTTACATCTTTGACAGTTCTTTACGGTTAGTCAGAAGCCAGAAAGACTGACAACCAGTTAGACTCGAAGCCAACCACAACATAGTTGAGAATAAGCTAGGCCAGGGGTCGGCAACCTTTTGAGTCAAAAGAGCCAAAAGTTACAATTTACAACATTTTTAAGTTTTTAAAGAGCCGCAAACAGTGGCGGCAAATGTGTACGTCAGCGACATAACTTCGCGAAGCCCAAGGGCGGATCCAGCTTTTGTTGCGGGGGGGGGGGGGGCTGGTTCACCAATATCGTAGATTTGATATTGGATAATGTATAAATGAAGTAAAGAAATACATAGAAAAAAAGTATGAGTGCGCGAGCGAAGCGAGCGCGAAATTTTTCAGCTCGACGTGTAAACATCGTAAAGATCGCTCTACTCGTGCCCGAGTAGAGTGCGATTTCTTTTGACAGTTTTAGGTCAAGTCACAAAATATCTAATTTTGAAAATGTATCTCAGGTACCTTCTAAAATATTGTAAAGCTGAAGTTGCCATTTGTTTAAGTTAATTTGTGCAAGCAAGGAAAAAGACAGGAAATCTATATCTATACTTATAATAAATCTGTAGAGAGGTCAATTCTGTACATGCAATATATTTCCAAAATAACTATAAGGGGGTGATTAGGGATCGATACTGATGCCAAAAATGCAATNCGCTCTACTCGTGCCCGAGTAGAGTGCGATTTCTTTTGACAGTTTTAGGTCAAGTCACAAAATATCTAATTTTGAAAATGTATCTCAGGTACCTTCTAAAATATTGTAAAGCTGAAGTTGCCATGATTTGTTTAAGTTAATTTGTGGAGGAACAAAGCAAGGAAAAAGACAGGCAATCTATCTATATACTTATAATAAATCTGTAGAGAGGTCAATTCTGTACATGAAATATATTTCCAAAATAACTATAAGGGGGTGATTAGGGATCGATACTGATGCCAAAAATGCAATCAGTAGAATTTTTGTCTGTCTGTCTGTATGTATAACCGTTATAGAAACAAAAACTACTCGACGGATTTTAACGAAACTTGGTACAATTATTATTCATACTCCTGAGATGGTTATAATATAATTTTCATCACGCTACAATCAATGGGAGCAGAGCAGTGAAGGGAAAGATCTTTGATTATGACGATTTGTTGTCGCTTATGCCAGCGACATGATCCGCGAACGAAGGCGCTAGCAGAAGGTAATATGTAATATAAATGCGCGAGCGAAGCGAGCGCGAAAATTTTTACCAGTTCGAGGATTAAACATAGAAAAAAGTGCACGTAGAAATAAGAGTGCGCGATTTTTTTTCAAAATGAAGTCGTTTATTACACTTACGCCTTTACAAGCATTAACGAAAGTCAAGACAAAATATAGGTCTGGAAGTTAATTCATAATTAATTTAGTTGCACATTCCATTTTGACCACCATTAAGACCCCCACGAACCGCCCTTGGCGAGGTCTTTACTTCGCAGTGAAAAATCGTTAAATTAAGTGAGCCAAATTAAATAATAATCGAGTTTCATTGTAAATAAAATGATGACGAAAAATAATCACACACATAGAAATTAAAATAGTCGACCCTTTCAGCTTTTAGCCTCACAATTTTTTTCAGGATTGTATGGTGGTTAAGTTTAGCCGCTATTTCAGCTTCGATTACCCGAACTGATAACGCGGATAGTCTTTCTTGCCTCATCGTGCTTCTCAAATAGGTTTTTATAAATTTCAACTTTAAGAAGCTTCTCTAAGCGGAAGCTGTGCTGACCGGAACTGTGAGCATAATTCTAATTTTAAAATTAAATAATAAATGTTAAAATAGTGAAATTCATTATCAGCTGCCTAGCTTTCTCCCGAATTGTTCGGCGTCGGCAATCTAAACCAGGATGACTGGCGAAACGAAAATAAATAGGTAACTAGTTTTACTGCGAGGCCTCCTCAGGAATCAACGTACAAGTGGCTGAGAGATAGGAATGGTGCCGAATCTTTGTTAATCGATTGAGAAAGTTTTTTAATTGGTTTTTATTTTATAAAATAAATAATATTTTTGTATGGAACTAAAGAGCCGCAGCTTCCCATCTAAAGAGCCGCATGCGGCTCGCGAGCCGCAGGTTGCCGACCCCTGAGCTAGGCAGATGACCCAGTAGAAAAGGTACTACTGTGGTACTACTAAGGAAAATTCCCGTTGTCAACCCATACAATCTCAGCACATTTCCCATACCGACCTACCTAGAAAAACTTTCACCTATTTCGTGATTTCTTTTTGTACGTTTTTCCTCAATTTGTTGCAAGAAGTTATCAGGGTCGAAATTACCTTAATTAAAGCAAGTCTTTCGCCATGTTTACGGAATAAAATGGTAATATGGAGTCGGTGCGTGGGCACAATTGGCATTATTTTATATCTTATCTTTTTGATTGCTGTAGGTTTCTTTATGAAAGTAATGAACAAATGAAATGGGATACAATGTGTGGTAAATATGTGTTGTTTAGGGATTTTGTTTTTGATGAGTTTCTCGTGTTTAATTAGAGTAAATGCTATGTTGTTGATAGATATAATATACTCGTACATGTTTAATTACGGAATATAAAAAATATTTCCTCGAGAGATGGTCTGAGTATAGGGCATTGAAATCTAAAATGGAATTGTCCTTTGCTAGCGGCGGTTTTGTTTGTTATTTTTTTCAATTATTAAATATTTGTGCAAAATTTATGGCAATGTTTTTTAATGCATATGCATTAGATTACATAGCTTTGCGAACTCCAGATGGGACTAGAATATTCTTAAATATTTTTTGGTGAATTAGGGATAATTAGGACTTCTTCCATTTACTTTTAAAGTACATATCATAACAAACCTTTTCTTCAAAATTAACACCAACAACCCTTCGCCGGGCACCCAATATTTTAAGCCTTGCCTAAATAAAGACAAATGCATGAGCCTAATCCGTAAGGGTTACCTCTATTATGAATCTACCCCCTAATAAATTTGTAAGGGAAACTATAATGCTTTTAATGGGTTTTGCAGACCTTAAATGGACGTTGATGACCCTATAATTGGGTATAACTAGTATGAGTTTTATTGAGAGAATTAAGGATATGTAGATATTGCTAATTGGTCTATCGATAGCAGTTAAACTATGTTTGATATAGGCAAATTATATGTTCTAGAAGAAAAAATTGCATACCTTCTTTTTAAAAATTGGTTTGCTTCGAAAATCAGATAAAAATAGTTATAGTTTGCATTAGGAATACATTTGAGAGAGGGATTGTTTTAAATGCGCTTAGACAGTCCCTCTTATCGTGGACTAAAATTTATTGGTGTTTTATGTTTCACTTTTTTATTTTTATGTTTTTGTTTCCATTTGTGTGTCACTAGATCTGCTTATTATTGCATGTTTATTAGGTAATGTTATGTGTGTTTCTATGGGCAAATGTCTGAAATAAAGATTACTCAACAAGTTGGGAGATGAGAATTATTTTATGCATTAGCGATTTGACCATAACAGCGCTTTTACAAGATTTCGTACGTGGCTGTATACTATAGCCTATTTCTATCTCCCTTCTTCAGGGTACTACCTATCCACATACCTACGATATTTCTATCGGTTCAGACATTTTAGCGTGAAAGCGTAACAAACAACGCCCTACAATATTCGTAAGAATATCATTCTCGGGCACAAATCTTCTCAATAACTAGGATTTGCTTATAAATCATTGAACAGAATAACAGAAACAAATTAAAACTTTCTTGAGTAGTTTTACGGCAAAGTTGAAATCGTGATACCTTCGATTCCATTGAATTTCAGTCTGTCTTGTATTGATTTTTAATAAGTAAGAGACCTCTTTAATAAGTTGAAAAGTTAAGCTTAAGTTGAAGATAATTCAGTTAATATCGTCTGTCTTTTATTGAATATTTAATTTTTTAATTAGTGTTCTAGATTGTAGTTAGAATGGTATTAATATAATTTTAACGTGTACAGAGTAAGGTAATATAAGAAATACCTTTATCGTAAATATATTGAAAGTTACGTAAAATTGTTGCTCAAAGGTTTACCCGTTTCCCAAGATAACTACTTCCCGCATCTGGGTAAAACGTTACCTATGTCTATTCTGATCTATCTATACTAATATTATTAAGCTGAAGAGTTTGTTTGTTTGAACGCGCTAATCTCAGGAACTACGGTTTCGATTAAAAAAATCTATTAGTATTAGTTAGCCCAATTATCGAAGAAGGCTATAAGCTACTTTATACCCGGGAACGGTGAGACCGCTGGCGGAAGCTAGTAAGTTATAAAACTGTCAAGTTTCATTAATATTTATCAAGTAGTTTTAGCATAAAAGAGTAACAAACATACCATTTCAGCATGTTATTACTTAAAAGAAACGACTTCAACCGAGTGTTTTCAAAGCCGGTAACGTGAGACAAGATTTAATTAGAAACGAAACAAAGAATGCTAGTGAACAAAGATTGTATTATTCTTTTGTACTTTATTTAATAAAACTTCATTTTCTCATTTAGAAAAAGTTTATTAGTTTGTTTGTTGCGAGTTAGTGTCATTTTATTAGTGAGTTCCCAAGTTAGAGTGAGCCAAACAAACATAAAAGTTATATGCAAGTAGGATGCTGCAATTCATTATTGTATAATTAACGTAAAAAATAATTCTTTTTATATTGAAACTACTATTACTTCACGCACTCGTATAAAAAATAGCTAATTAGGCCAGGACCCTACCTATCTTAAAATTAAAGAGATTTTGATGCTGGCTTCTGTTTCAAAATGTTGCCTCTCAAAGTTCCAGAATTCTGTAGTCCCCTGCATCATTTAATGTTATCTATACTAATATTACAAAGCTGAAGAGTTTGTTTGAACGCGCTAATCTCAGGAAATACTGGT
Source organism: Heliothis virescens (assembly GCA_002382865.2). Classification (NCBI taxonomy): domain Eukaryota; kingdom Metazoa; phylum Arthropoda; class Insecta; order Lepidoptera; family Noctuidae; genus Heliothis; species Heliothis virescens. The sequence continues at coordinate 2,421,050 of NWSH02000329.1, read as the reverse complement.
CCGATTTGAAAAATATTTCAGTGTTAGATAGCCCATTTATTGAGGAAGGCTATAGGCTATTTTTTATCCGGGTGCGCACAGTAGTTCCCACGGGAAAGCGGGTGAAACCGCTGGCGGAAGCTAGTCTCTAATATTTACTTTTTAATTCTCCAAACTATACAGAATGTTCCTTTGCACGTAAAACACTCAAAAATAGTTCCAAGTTACATAAACCCGTATCAAAGATCTTTCTGATTCATTGAACTTCATAATTGCCAACTCATAAAAGTTGCAGTACAAATGCATTATGTGCAGTCAATTGTACATTTGTTTAGAAGTTATGATTTTCTACGTGTTTTGCCTATGTTGGGGGTTGGGTTACGCTGCTGAACCAGTTATAAGTTGTAGGGTAAGTCCTCTTTATCACATCACTAGATCTTAGTAGATGCCGTGGGAACTACTGTGTGCACCTGGATAAAACGTAGCCTTAAGGGTGAAGCCAAACGAGCTAAATTTTGTGAGTTGTGAGTAGCAGAATTTCGGTCGCAGAAAATCTGCTACATTCGGTTTCATACAAAAGTTCTATTTGATTCACACGGCAACGCAAAATGAATTGTCTTTTTTTTGTTTGTAACGATTTTCTGCGACCGAAATTCTGCGACTTACTCACAAAATTACGCTCGTTTGGCTTAAGTAAGTCTTCCTCGATACGTGGGCCATAACACACTACAATATTTTTTCAAACAAAATTACGCTCGTTTGGCTTAAGTAAGTCTTCCTCGATACGTGGGCCATAACACACTACAATATTTTTTCAAATTGAACTAGTAGTTCTTGAGATTAGGCCGTCAAACAAACTCTTCGGCTTTACAATATAAAAAAGTGTAGATAATGAGATTATTATTATTGATCTCGTTCTTTTGAAAAATCTTTGTAAAATGCCTGTCAGCTTATAAAATATAATCCTTACTAATCCTTACTATAATATTATAAATCGGAAAGTGAGTTTGTTTGTTTGTTTATTTGTTTGTTTGTTCCGCTTTCACGCCGTAACTACTGAACCGATTGCTTTGAAATTTTGCAGACGTAAAGTTAGAAGTCCGGATTAAATAATAGGGTACTTTTTATCCCGAAAAAAATAGATATTCCCGAGGGAAAACAAAAATATTGTTTGCTTGATGGATGGATTGTAGATGGCGCTGTGTGTCGAACCGAATTCCACGCGGGCGAAGCCGCGGGCGGAAAGCTAGTNTCCGGATTAAATAATAGGGTACTTTTTATCCCGAAAAAAATAGGTATTCCCGAGGGAAAACAAAAATATTGTTTGCTTGATGGATGGATTGTATGGCGCTGTGTGTCGTTTAACGAATTCCACGCGGGCGAAGCCGCGGGCGGAAAGCTAGTATGGATAATAATTAGCAGTGCTTATGACTTTTATTTTTTGCCTGTATTATGATAGTACTTCTAAGAATAACAAATAGATATTTGATGTAAAATTATAAATAAAATATTTCTTAGTCGGTATCATAAATATTTCCGAGAATTGCGTCTTTTATAAGTAAACAGCTTTTTCAAAGAATTCTGAATAAAAATCTGCGTTCTGCTAAATTCTGATACACACTTTTATTAGTATTTTTAAAATTTTATATTTTGAGTATACTATTGACTGAGTATACTATATGACTTTATAATTTGACTTTTTTGTCTAAATGAAATCCCTGATAATTTATACACATAAAATATATTTATTTTAAGCTGATATATAATCGTTAAACGGAAAATAGTAACTCGGACCATTTTTACCATTATTTTGAGCCCGATCAAACTGGCCGACTAAAAGTTTGTCGTTTGCGAGAACTCTAACGGCCGTTCCCAATAACCTGCTAGAGATTGAATTATAACATTAACCCCATACAAGTTCCTATCTCTAGTAAGGAAATCCAGAGATAGACAGAATATTGAATTCCGCAGTTAGTCATCATAATATTTGCAGTATCGCAGTAATCACCTCCGCCAAGATGGGGGACTATGTTTCGAGATTCCCCCGTGGCAGCATCAGCCAGTCGTGTTGGAGGAACACCTGGTTGGTCTGAGGTTGAGGTGGGGGAATTCCTCCGATTCGCGGCGGCAGTTGAGGTCACAACTCGCTTTGGCTAATAGGTATTATATTGACGTCCTTTCATAATATCTGTTGATTCGAATGTGAGGCAAAGCTGTAAGTGTATATTTTTAATTGTTCGCACACATTTGTTCGCGAACAAGAAAAGTGTACGTGTCAGCGCGAGACCACCGCTAGCGTGTGTTCGCGCCTTAGTGGTTCCAATTTTGCGGACATTTTTTGAATGGTTCTCACGTTTATCATTCTCTGATACGGCCAGTAGACCAGTAAAACATATGTGTGTGTCACAGAGATGCACACCGGTAGAACCTTACCTGTATTGAATAAATCACAGTAATAGTGGCCACAATAATTCATATTAAAATTATTTCCACAGTGAAATATCTCGATACATGGACACAGTCTTAGCGCCGTTTTTAGACACTTATCATAGAAACATCCAGAACTCCTACCAGCAGCTGACGGGGAAGATACTGAGAAGAATTAAAGATGAGATCAATGGAGCCATTCAGAAGAAGCAGATGATTTACACTGAGTTGACGCAGCTGGCTGATGATTTGAAAGTACCAGGTACATACCATATCTAACATATCATGAACTGAATGAGTATTAATATAAAGAAAAAAAAGTTTTAATTAATTTAAGTAAAAATATTTTTCATTTTTTTGTAACTATTTGAGTATAGGATCATCAATGACTGATTATTATAGGTGTAGGAAAATATCTCTAAGAAACCTGGACTGTAAAGTCTGAAATCACCAATGCACATTGAGCTAGCCTGGCGATTAATGCTCAAAGCCTTCTCTGTGTGAGAGTAGGCGTGTCTCTTAGACAAAAAAAGGCTGACAAAAATATTCCGAGATTAACTCTTTATCTTTTGTATGGTATACGTAATAAGTTATACTAGCTTTCCCCAGCGGTTTCTCCTGCATCCCGCGTTCCCTTTTTGCTGGTCCTCTACACGCTCTAAAAACCTCCATTATTTTCGCCAGTCATGTGCGATGAAGAAAGAAGAGCAGCCCGCACCCTCGCCAGCAGACATGTGTCCTCCATCTACGCCTGCACTGAAGAAGCTCGTGGCTCCATCGCGAAGATGGGCAAGTATGCTGAGGAGATGATCGGCATCACCAGGAACCATATGCAGGCGACGCTGGTGGAAGCCACCAGGGCTTTTGAAGATACGGAGACAGGCGCGCAGAGGAGTGCTGTGATGCCGAAGTAAGTCGTTGGCAAGATAGATTTATGTTTCTCATTACAATCACTCGTTCATGTGATGTGTGCCAGTGCCTGAGCTCAAAGGTTTTAATAAGATAACTGCTTTTCGCACATGAATAAAAAGTAGCCTATGTATTATTCCAATATATAAGCTCAATTACTGCCAATATTCATCTAGTTTTTGCGTGCAAGAAGAACGAACATCCATTTACATTCATTCATACATACAAACTTTCGCGTTTATAATATAAGTAGAATAATTCCAATTACGTTATTATTAAATACATATGTATGGTTTATAAGCTTCCACTTCTATTTGAGCAACACTGAAAATTATTCATATCATAATAGTTATTCAAGTCCTACACACAGAACTCCATGTTCTACTCTAAAATTAATAGTATTTCTTCTCTCCAGAGCTGACGTATCCTCCTGCCTAGAGGAGCTCTCTCGAGCAGCAGTGATCCTTGGCTACGAACTGGACCTGAGCCTCACCAACGCCAGGAGACACAACGAGCAGTCCTGCGAAAGACTGACTTCTTGCACATCCAGGGCCAGAAGGCGTACAGAAGAGGAGATCATTGCTTTGAGAGACCAGATCTACCAGTGTGTTTTTGCATGAAAGAGGCGAAAAATTATAGACGAGTTTTCTTTAATAATATTATGTTGGAAGGGTTACTTTGGTAAATAAAGTAAGAACTGTCTTGAGTTTTATTAAAATTAAGCTTTCCTCTACTACTATTGTATACTATGAATTTTAATGTTCAGTTTTTAAAGTAAACAGCGGTTTTGAGAAAAACTGACTTCATTTTGTCAGTGAGAATGGGCCTATATAGGCTATCTAACACTAAAATATTTTTTCAAATAGGACCAATAGTTCTGGAGATTAACGCGTTCAAATACTTTAATAATAAGGGCGCGTTGAGACACGATGGGAGCCGCGCGATTTCGTCTTATTTGTATGAGTTATTTAGTAATCGTTCAGACATAACCGCGCGGTTACCTCCAGAAAAACGCGCGGTTCTCGCATGTCTGAACTAGGGCTAACTCTTCCGCTTTGTAACATTAGTATAGATTTCACCTATATGATAAAGAAGTAAATCAACAATGCAAGAGAAAATATTAATGAAAAGCAAACATGACCTCAAAAACATTATTTAAAATGTATATTGTGTACCAACGAAATATTTATTCAGGATAGAAACTAATAAGTTACCTAAACGGGTAGAAATTAAGTGCTGTATATATTTTGAGGTTGAAACCTGGGACACTCTATCAACAGGAAAGTTTAGCGGCCGGCTGATGAAATAGGTACATTGGTTGATTAAGCCACGAAATTTCATAGAAGGTAATTTGAGCTTAATTTTTGCGCACCAATCATTTGAAAGAATTATTAAAGTGATGCAGTAGTTTTTCTGATTGGAGTTTGTTAATGTTTATCGAAGTATTTCGTACAAGTATTCATAAAGTTTTGAATGAAGGTTATCATATTTCATCAGTAGGTTATCAGTTTTTAAATTGCTTGAGCGTATATGAAACTAAGCCTTCTCATTATTACAACGCCCGAAAGATACCTACTGACCAAAATTTTTAAATTAATCTGTATGCAATAGATTTAAATGCTCTTTGTAAGCAAGTATTTCAGTCTCAACAGTTCTAAGTTAAACAGCCACAACAATAACCTTCATCACAAACACATCGTTAAACCTCACATAAACGTTTGCACGAAATCTCCAACACGAACATCATTATAACCTTTCGTAACTCATTGCTGGACCCTCGTCCCTTCACTGTCCCTTCTAATCATGCCCTTTCTCCATCCCTTTAATTTACAGTTATACGACAAAGCTAAATCAAATTATTCAAATATTTAGACAACACTGGCCGCTAATGAATTTAGATTAGTTCGTTTAGAAACAAACGAGTATTCGATTTGCAGTTGTTTTCAATTAGAATCGATTGTGTTGCAATTTGTGGTGATTTTCGATTGCAATTCGTTTGCAATTGAAAGAATTTTGTTAATAAGTTTATACACGACTAGCCGTTTTCCCGCGGTTTCACTCGCGTTCCGTGGGAAATATTGCCCGTACCCAAATAAAATATAGCCTATAGCACTCACGAATAATGTAGCTTACTACCAGTGAAACAATTTTTAAAATTGTTTCATTACTTCCAGGGATTAGCCCCTACAAACAAACTTATTTTACAATAAATTTTACCTCTTCATATTAGTATTAGATACTTGCCAAAATATTAACTTTACTCAATTTGTATGTATAATTGAACCGCACAACCGAATGGTATCGCAATTTAGTATTGTGAAAGGGCTTTTTTGAAGCAAAACTGTGACAGTACACTTACCATGAATTTCATTAAAAAAAACATAACAGTCACCATTTGCCAGTTATGCCACGTCATGCCGTGTCTCCTAGATTCAGCCAAGCTACAGCGTCAGCCACGCCACGCCCGCCTGTCGACGTCACTCCTCCTCGATGCACAGTTGGGGGGGTAAAGTTAAAAATATGTCGCGCAGTGCATTTTGTGTGTCATTCTGTTGTAGAACCTAGCCTAAGCCGAAACTCTGTCCAATTGTAATCGCAATAAATACATATCTACAATCAAGAAAATAGTTGTTTCGTTACCCTTCGTTACATGTATCTTAGTAGCTAGAAATTTTTCACAGTTAATGAATAATACGCTTGCAATGGGCAAGTCTACATGACACGTGGGACGACATGGGACCTTGTGACATGGGCCTTTAATCTACATTTTATGGTTAAAGTACACCTTTGTTTTGCCCTTTTATGAGATACTAGTTGTTCCTCGTGGATTCACTCGCGTCTCGTGGGAACAACTTCCCGTCCCCGAATAAAAAGTAGCCTGTGTACAGACGACAGCAGGTCAACGTATACGAATCTGTAAAATTTTGCCAATCGAACATTAACCTTCCATTATTGTGATAAGGTTGAAAACCGATTGCAGAAATTTGCCAGATAGTGGTATCTTGATGTGCTGTTGTCTGTACCGTCTCCGGGTCTATCCGTGAGATAAATTTCATTAAAATCAAGTCAGTAGTTTTGCTGGGAAACTGCTTTTTTCGCATTTATGTATATTTACACTTATACTCTAACCGTCGTTTCCAATAACCTATCTATCTATTGATTTGCGTACTAGAGATAGGAGTTTGACATTACTTGTATGGGGCTAATGTCAAAATTTTATCTCTAGTAAGCAAATCCAGAGATGGACAGATTATTGAATTCCGCAGTCAGTAGAAAAGGATTTGTCAATAGGACGGTTTTTTGACATAGGACACACAGAAAAAAATCAACAATAAAAACTACTATACGTATGCAAAACAATACTTTCTCTTTTTAAGAATCAGGTATTAGACGCTTTGTAAAACGCGTTAAATATTCCACTATAATTCTTCTACGCGAAAATTCTCAGTACAAGTCTGTTATTCATTCTGCTTTTTAATATTTTTACGTTTCTTCTTTGAAAATGTTCAGTTACAAAGGGTAAGAAACGCTGTTTATATTTTGAGAAACACTTTGTTATGTGTAACTTTTTTTGCTTTAGAGATTGAAGTGAGTGAGTGTGTGCAAAGATATGTGTGTGTGCATGTTTGAGAGGATAAGAATGGTGTGATTCTTTTCGTATCGTAATAGTTCGCTAGTACATTATCAGCAAATAGCTGATCATAAGAGAACCGTTTATTAAGTACTAGCTTCTGCCCGCGACTTCGTACGCGGAACATGTCGCTTATGCCAGCGATAACGGGTCGTCAAAATGAAAGGTCTTAAACGTCTGATGTCGAATTCTAAGAGCCCGGTGAAACGACGGGTTGCGCGAGACAATTCGAGATGTTTCAGATTCATCATACCATACCATTTTATTGCATTGACTGCCTTTTTAGAATGTATGGACAACGCCATCTATCGGTAAAAGTAAACACTTATCGGAGCTAGTTACGCGCTAGAAAGCTACATAAAGCAGTCCGTGTGAAAAACAGCGACACCGTCACACAACGAAGGGCAGAAACAGCTTTAATCTTCATCGATTTAGCTTAAAAACTGACGGAGTTTCATAGACACTTACCCCCCCTTTTTCACCCCCGTTAAGGCAGAATTTCCAAAAATAATTATTGCGTCATTCTTAATTTCTAACCAAAAGGCCAAATATTAATTTTAATCGAATTAGCTTCAAAACTGACGGAGTTTCATACAAATTTACCCCCTCCTTTTTACCCCCTTAAAGAGCGAATTTCCAAAAAAAATATAGCCTATATGTTATTCTGATATATAAGCTATATGTCTGCCAAGTTTCATCTAAATCCGTCCAGTGGATCCTGAGATTAGCGTGTGCAAACAGACAAACAAACATTCAAACATACAAACATACAAACAGACAAAATTTTTTTTTCGAATTCTTACTCTTCTTTCAATTTCTAATAACCCTACATATTTTGTTTTGTAAAAATATGAAATGTACAGACACGATTTTTTTACTGTTTTATTATATGTATAGATAGATGGTCGAAATACACACATATTCATTAGGGTAAATTTTTCAATTACCAGTTAACTCCTATCTGTCTGAGGCATAAATATACCGTTTTGACATATTTTCTATGCAAAAGCTGTCAAAACGTCAAACATACTCTTCAGATAAAAGTTCTCTGGCGATTGAAAAATCGAGCTTACTGTTTTTGCAAGTTTAAAACTGAAATTCCTTATTAATGTTGGTAAGAATGATGGAAAATTATTTTTTCTTTTACACGTACAAACTATCCGCCAATAGCTTGACCCGATGCTTAGCTGATCGTTTATTTTGAAGGTAAGGAAGATATTTGATCATTGTAATGTGCCCACTGCCACTCTTCTCCATATGTAGGTACTGATTTATGTGCTCAATCTTTCAATCTTCATAAATCATGACACTACCAAATTCTTAATACCAACAAACAACCTTCCCATTTTTACCACACATTCTCCCAAAATCTGGAACACCATAAAACAGGGGTAGTGCATAAAGACACACATTCTTAACCCCGCCATATAAAACTTTCATCATAAAGGTGGGCCGTACGAATAAAATATTCGTGAGTACTTGAAATAGTTGCCAAGCATGGATCATAAGTTACCGAGGGTGCAGTACTCCTGAGGATACCAGGAGTTACGCGTTTATGGTGAAGATTATCGTCTTTGTGAAGAGAAAGGGATGGTGGTGATTAAGGGAATGTTTTATTATCATGATGATAATGTAATCATTCTAATAGGTTCAGATCTTATCTATACTAATATTATAATGCTGATGAGGTTGTTTGTTTGAACGCGCTAATCTCAGGAACTACTGATCCGATTTGAAAAATGATTTTAGTGTTAGATAGCCCATTTATCGAGGGAGGCTATAGGCGGGACGGGTGACGCGTCCACGTGACGCGGGTGAAATCGCTGGCAGAAGCTAGTACTTTTATATGTTGCAGTTATAAATGTGTCAAAGTACTTAAGTGTTAATATTTTTTCCGTTTCTTCAGTAACTGTTTTTCAGCTTACTATTAAAATCTTTGCAAGTTTTGCATAGAGAGAGCTCTAAATATAATTTTGAACTTCATTTTCATATTATGCTTATTACAATGTACTTATTTCTGAAAATATAATACCAATTCTACAGTTTATTTCATTAATCAAAAGCACTGTGTATGTCATAGGCCGTACTTGATGAATAGCAGCCTTATAACAAAACACAGACCGACCGATACTTTTTAGACCAACGTCTGAGAAATTCGGGTTTTTGTAATATTTGTATTTTGTTCTAAACGCATTAGGCTTGTCTGTGAACGACAATGTCTAGAAAAATATTAAATAATGATATGACAATGCAAATAAATGGTAGAAAATTACATGCGTTAACCTCAACTAGACCCTATAATAATAGCGTCCAAGCCGATTGTCGGCCACGGCGGCTGTTCTCATACATATAAGGAGATCAGCCAGCTATGCAGGACATATTATTATAGTGCACACAAGCATTTGTGCAGACACAGGTGCACTCCCTATTCCCTCACTCTCATAGCCCGATAGGACGGCAATCCGACACGACCGGAGAGAGATTAGGATAACTAGACCCTAGATTAGTTATAAAACATTTATCATGGTTTAGTAGGCTGCATTTTGTTTTCAGTCGTTACATCAATCAGCTATCGGTATACTAAAAATGTTAATGTCATTCACGATCTTAGCCTAGCTTAGCCACACACAGGTCAAACGATCTCAAATGGCCTGGACCTTGCAATTTTGGCAGCTGAAGTAACTTCACCACGTTATCACTACCACTACCTTCCGGTTTTTTGGTCTTTTGTATTAGAGTTAAATCGCACTGAGCGTCAGCGGAACTGCGCGACACGACGCGTCAAAATATTTTTTGTATGAAATTGTGTAGTTGTAGTGCAGTTCAGTTGCCGCTTAGTGCGTGATGTCTCATATAATTTAAAACAAATAGGTAAGTAATATTTTGACGCGACGTATCGCGCAGTTCCGCTGACGCTCAGTCCGGTTTGACTCTTACTGCTACTACAATGCAAGCACATAACAAACTTTTTGTCACAAAAAGCGTTAATTGTTTTAGCAACCAGTTACACAAAACCAGGCCATAAAAATCTTGAAAAATAACACAAAAACTAATGAAAATAACTATGTTTATCAGTATATTTTCGCCTCTTTTAACTGCATGAGCGATTAATTCCAACGAATGGGGTAAGGTTACAAGTTGCGGTCAGGAGCGCAATGTATGCAGTGATAAAGACTTTGTGGTGTAATGCAGTTCAGGAAAAGTGTTACCTATAAATGTATGGACGTTTATTGGTGCGTTTACCTCAGGTGAATAGGTGTTCTGTAGATTAGCTTAGTGATAGCCGCCCGAGTCGATCGATCATACTAAGGCTAAGCAATGTTTGGTGCGGTTGGATCGTGTTTTAGTAGGTACAAGCGACAGCACATCAAATTACCACAATCTGTCAAATTTATGCAATAGATTTTCAACTTTATCGCAATGGCGGTAGGTTAATATTTGATTGGTAAAATTTGACAGATTCGTATAAGTTGACCTGCTGTCGTCTGTACATATGTTATTGGTGGGTTGCCTGGCTGTCAGTTGAACATAATTATGTATTTGGCAGCCATTATGGGTAGTCAGAAGCCAGAAAGTCTGACCACCAGCCTTACTAAGGGGTATGGGGTTTCCCGGATAACTGGTCTGTGGACGTTAGATAGGCAGTCGCTCCATGTAAAACACTGGTACTCAGCTGCATCATGTTAGACTAGAAGCCGACCCCAAAACAAGAAAATTAATAAGGCTAAGCAGACGTAGTAAGTTGTTATTAAAATAAATACATTTAAAACTACAAATTAAACCAATCTAGTCTAGATTTCACCCCACTTTCTTCAACATCTCCACCACATAATCGCCTTTGTAACCCAAAACAAGCGTTTATCCACTACACCAATCTACTCACATTGTAGAAATGCATCCGTGCATACAATGCGAGGGACAGTGATAAGGCGGTATGCATCACAACGGATTTGCACGAGGCGACGTCATTTGTCAGCCACGAAGCAAATAGTTAGGAGCAGCTTTATGTAGATAGGTTTTTGTTTTTAGCATTTTTTGTTCGGTAGTGTTGGGGGACTACTTAGATGGTTAGTTGGACGTAGTTTTGATATTGCTGGTTTGATTTACAGAAAGAAATAATATTGTAGGTTGTTCACTCATTTGTATGTTTTGAAGCTAAGGTTCCTTCGTGTGGCCTTCTTTTTTGCATCAAGTTGGTAAAATAAATGCAAAGTAACTGGCTTGAAGGGTAATGTGCCTGTCCTGACTATGGTTTGGTCAGAAAACATTTTTCTTTCAGCTTAATGAGAATATAGTCTTAGTTTTTGCACACCTCTTTGTACTCATGCTAGCACCGATAGAAACAAAAAATCGAGCCAAAATATCCTACAAAAACTTCCAGCCAACTCCCAAACGGCTGAATATAAAAACATAATCAATACAGCTCTGGATAATACCAGGAGTGTATAATTCAGTTGGAAATATCTTGGAAATAAGACTACTGAAAGACTTGGGGACCGCAAAAACTGCTCAGTATTCTACCACGGCGCTGCGAGGAACAGGAATGAAAACGTAACTGCCACTATGCAGGGAAACAGCAGTATTGCCAGTCTGTATGGTCATCGAAAATTGGTAAGTGTAAGCGATGGGTATTTGCATATATCTTATATTTGGGATTTTTATTGACTTTGCCTTAAATAAGTAACATGTTTTAGGGCCAGTTTCACAGGTTTTAAATAGAATTCTAGATAGCTGTCTCAAAGATACTGCCATAGAAATGTTTTTAATTTTGACTATTTTCTGTGGCAGTTTCTGTCAGATCTAGAACTTTGTCTGTAACCTGTGAATCTGGCGCTTAATCTTGTAATGTGGAAAATACAGCACCACCACTAGAACACTAGCTACCATCCAACAAAAAAACGCATCCAAATCGGTTCTTCTGTTTAAGAGCTACGATGCGATATACAAACACACAAATTTACCTTAATGACTCTTGTTAAAGAATATTAGTTGAAACTAGCTTCTGCCAGCGACTTCGTTCGCGGACCATGTCGCTTATGCCAGCGACAACGGGTCGTCATAATCAAATATCTGAAACGTCTGATATCGAATTCTGAGAGCCCGGAGAAACAACGGGAAGCGTGAGGGCAGACTTTCGTAAAATCCATTCTTAGATAATGTCTACACACTATAACGGACCTATCTGCTAAATTTCATGTCTCTTACTTCAAAAATCATTGAACTTCCATACAAATTACCAAACCCCTTTTTTACCCCTTAGGGGTGGAATTTCAAAAAATCGTTTCTTAGAATATTTTTACACCCTATAAGGAACCTACCTACCAAATTTCAAGTTGGTAGGTGTTATAATTTCTGAGATTTCAGTCATTAATCAGTAAGCTTTCATATTACCGCGGTTTTACTCGCGTCCCGTGGTAACGACTTGCCGTACGCGGATAAAATATAGCCTATGTTACCCTCCGATAGTGTAGCTTCCCAACAGTGAAAGAATTTTTCAAATCGGTTCAGCCGTTTTTGATTCCATTGCGAACAGACAATCAGTCAAAAATTTTAATTATGATGGTTTTGGCTTCAGTAGCATACAAATAATGCATAACACAATTTTTTTCGAAAAAATATTCAATGTAAAGAGACAGCTCTGTCTACAATTTTATTATATGTATAGATGTATGTATATGTATGTATATATAGATATAGATAGATGTATAGATAACATTTTCAGCATAATTCTTGACTTAAACTTCTGTCCACTCCTTTGTCAGCCGTCACCCAAGTTTCAATATAATTAGAGCGAACGGCACCTTTTCAATTGGTTCGCGGAGAACTCCAACGTTGGAGTTACTGCCTCTGATTTTATAACTGCACTGATTGTTCATTCAGTCACCGCCAGATTATGTTAAAAGGTTACTGTTAACTGGATATGTATCTGCAGTGGTTTAAGTTAGGGGAAGAATGTTAGGGTTTAAGTTAATTGAAGAAAGGTTTCTAGTACTTGTGTCATATCTTTGGTTGAATGCTGTACTTTGGAGTTTGAGCCTCATCATGGCTGGCATGCTTTTTATTTGAAACCGAAATCTAGGTATGCTTGACTTGGTGGGGCCACTGCCGTGCCCCCTGATAGTTAACAGATATTGATGTTTTGATATGGAATAATAGTTTTTCGGGGTCCTGATATTTTTCTATTATCTCTTATTATTCATATTTATTACTTTGGCTCAGCATGGTCTTCTCTTTCATACCTTCCTACCTGACGTCAGGCCTGATCTCTCTTCGGTTGTGTCGGATTGCCGTCCCATCGGGTTATGAGAGTGAGGGAATAGAGAGTGCACCTGTGTCTGCGCAAATGCTTGTGCACTATATTATGTCCTGCGCAGCTGGCTGATCTCCTTATATGAGACCAGCCACCGTGGCCGGCAATCGGCTAGGACGCCATCATCTGACGTCATCTCACAAGTAACAGTCTTTGCAGCCATATCGTTTTTTACACAATCCTGGATGGATTGTGTGAAAGATTGTGGATTCGTTTCTTTGGTCATTCTTTTCCTCTATTTCCTCCGTTCATACTACATAGTTCCGTCAATATAAGTACGAAACTGCAGGAAGGAGTATGTTTCAAACCCACAATACTCAGCACAGTAGCCAATGTTTCAACGACTCCACAAACACGACAAAAATCACGACCATAAAATTCTTGAAACAAAATAAACCATTCTTCAAATAAACATTTAATACAATAAGATTGTAAACTGAAGATTCGGCACACAGTCACTGGAACCAACCGCTTAGAAGTTAGAGTTCCTTTTTCAAAAGCAAACTTGATGGAGTTATCACTTTTTGACTCTGAAGAGAAAGTTAGTAATGCCCATGGCTTGATTTTCTCACTGTTGGACAGTAATCAAAAAGGTTGGAAGTTCCTTGGTTATTTACTGCTACAGTTAGGAGTCAGATTTTAAGTGTTATCTATAATACCAGCTTTCTATGTCCCGTTGTTTATACCAATTTCACAATTTCAAAATTTGCCGTGATAGCCTCAAACGCTGAAATCTATTTTCAAATAGGACGAATCCTGAGATAAGCCAACCAAACCAACTCTTGAACTTTAATGTCCTTATTTAACATTGTAATTGCGAAAATAACTCTGTCTGTCTGGCAAAACTATTGACACGATTTTAATGAAAGGTACATATTCCAGGGCCTGGGAAATGGTGGCAACTACTGTGGACTTCCAAATGCGCAAAGCAGTTCCCACAAGATGCGGATTGAACCACTGCTAGTAAAAGCCAGATTAGTCAAAACTTAAAAAATAAACTCCCAGTCAGCCTAAAAATACTAAAATCGAACCATATCGCCTAAATTAATAGTTGTAACATATTCTCAATCAGGCACGCCATTAGTCTATATCCGACCCGCGTCACAGACTGACAGACATAATTGAGCTCTGTCATTCGCAGGATATATGGATATTAGGTGAACTTCACTTTAAAGTCATATTAGATATGGTTAGATAATAATGTGTTATGTAAATGTCGTATTCTGCGGATTTACTTGTATTTTTAAGGAAAATAACATGGTTTTCTGTTTAGATTGAAATCATCATTTCTTTAGTCGTTGGTTGCAATGGTTGTATGGTCGATTACCGTCCCGGGTATAGTGGGTCTCGGATTCTATTCCTGGTTACCACAATGCTAGGTTATTAGACATGTAGCTTACTCGATTAGAAGAGCTGATATTGTCGCTTTGTCTTAATCAGTTCAGTCAATTTTTCATGAAAAAGTAATCAATTACTTTCAAAATATCCTTCACAGCGCGGTGTGTATGGGCAAATCCTCCCAGCTGGAGGGAGGTATTTGTTCGGTTCTTAGACAGGGGTTACACGATCAGTCTGGCGTCATTCTGGCATCAGTCACAGACTGACGAAAGACTGACGGGAAAAACATGGTACATTTTGGACCATCAGTCCGTCAGTCACCCGGTTACACGATCAGTTTCCCATCATTCATGACCAGACTGATGGAATTGGCTGACGCCAGACTGATCGTATAACCCCTGTCTTAGGTTGTGATAATGACGACTGTATTTGATTATCGTTGTATAATTAACCGACTTGCTAAAGGAAAGACCTTTTCAATTCGGATGTTTATATTTATTTTAATTCAATATTTCATCATTCTTTTTTCCTTAGAGTATACATTAGTAACCTATAGAGTGATAATGTCATCTTAATTCCCTTGTGCCGAACGGGAGCAGTTGTGTTATCTGTGGTAAAACGCTTTGATAGTGATGTTCTTAAGATGCAGCAAGAATATCGATAGTTAGAATTATAACATTAACGTAACTTAATTATTGTTTTGGTTTAATAATAATTGTAAAATAATATAGTGAGTTGATTAATGATACCTATAGTCCATTTTAGTAGGAACTTAAATAAAGGTAATTAATCTTGATAGGACTTTTTACAGAAATACCAGACAAATACCTACCTATACATTAGTATTAGTACGGGCTATAATGGAATTATTTTTATTATTGTATTTAGGTACAGACGACAGCAGGTTAAACTACCCGAATCTATCAAATTTTACCAATCGAACATTATCCTTCCACTTTTGTGGTAAGGTTGAAAATCTATTGATGAAATATGACAGATTGAGGTAGGTTGATGTGCTGGCGTCTGTACCTAAAACCTTCTCCTTAGTCTAAACACACTATGCTGAATACCATCAAATCAGCATCAAAATCGGTTCAGCCAAACGTGAGGTAATCGCGTACATACATACAGTCAAACTCTTAATGTAAGAACCGCCTTTTCTAAATTCGGTTGAAAATGTGAACAACTTTTGAAGTCACGATAAAAACATATCGTATCCAATAATCGACTTAGTACAACGCTATGTTCCAATGAAATTTGAAATTTGAAAAATGGCCGCTGACAACGCGTGATGCTGACCCGCCCCGCGTCCCTCGCAACCCCCTTTCAGACCCTTATTTTTTTTGGAGAATCAATCAATTACTAAATAAATACTACGAAATGACTGCTTGAAAAAAATATTAATCTTTTATTTTGCTTGCTGGAATATTTTTTACAGCTTTTAACTTAAAATTTCACCATTTTAACTTAAAAATAAAATAAAATATTGCTCTGTAACTTGATGTGACGGGTACTGTTTTGACACTGATTGAGGGTGACAAGGAGAATCGCGCATGTTCACACCTGTGCACCCGGAGTGTACCCTGTTAGACGCACTCTATTATAGATGTATACTCTAAGCTTTTTTCACATGCAAGTAGCCAGTATTTTATGTGTACACTGTAAAAAGGTACACATTTTCATGAAACCTTCATAGTATTAAAACCTCTTTTAACCATGTCACGTAAGTAAGGCGTTTCCTGACCATTCAATGTACAGTCCAGCACAAAGTACAGTCGCAATCAATAGTGTGATGTGGCTGTCGAAGTGCGAGCTATGGAATTCGGTACAGTGGTAGCCAAAAGTGATATTGGATACTAGTATCAGAATGCAATCAGAGATTTGTGAATGATTGAAGATGATATGCTATTGATATCGTGGCTATTGGTAAAAATCCAATTGGTAGGTAATCTGCCTCTGATTATGTACTATAAAAAAAAACTAAGTAATATTTTACTGTTTCTACAAAATGACTGTTTTTGCTAAATCTTGAGTCACTTGGAGGCAGTTTACTTTCTTTTCGAGATAGTAAAGAAGTATTAAATTGTGAATTATACGCAGGCGATACTGACGAAGCTTAACACATAATATGCAAATACGATTTGTTTTTATAGCCGTACTAAAAAAGGAGATTATCCAAAGACTTTTTCTCTCGACTGTACTACATCGATGTAACCTCTAGCATTAACTGTACCTCAGTCTGTCCCGTAGCTTCGCTTTGTCATCCTATACAATGGTCCGACTAATTGTTGACAACTGACATTAATGATAATTAGTACGCACCTCCCCTCTGTGGGTCGGTAAAGGGGAGAACGGGGATGTTTGTACCAAGAAATTGTCGGTCTTTTGTAAATGATTTTAATTTTATTTTGTTCCGACTGTCCGTTTTGATAGGCAGTTGTTTTTGATTTAATTTTGTGCCCCAAATGTTATTTAATTGATGGAGACTTACTTTTGTTTTTGGGTTTTCAAATTCGGTTATGATTTGACAGTAATCGTAAATGTGCCTCAATTTAAATAAATTATAAATGGATGATTGAGGTATTTTTGAGTTTCTAATGTTGTATATAGGTACATAAGATAGTAGTTTGTTTATTCCAAACTATAGGTTAAAATGAAAATGAACTGGAAGAGTATTTAAATCGTTGTAACATAACGAGAATAGGTATCAAAAGTTACCTAATTAAAATATAGGGGAGGAAAATGAAGGTACTATTTTTACATTTTGTAGGCCATGTTCGGTCAATACGAAAGGTACCGATCTAGGTCTGAACATTTTCAAAACATCATTTTATTATAGCGTACCAAACTGACCCAATTGCCTAAGGGAAGGACAGAAACAATATATATTTGTATGTACGATATACATACATATCTAATGTATTTGTGGGATACTAGTTATGTGCCGCAGGTTTTAATATTAAGGCCTTTAACTTATTTGCCTATTTGTGCCTGGGTTAATTATTTCCGATTGGCTCTAAGGGAGTTCTATATTTGATGTTTGGACTTTGTTATATCGAAAAATACCATTTTAATTGCGTAATGAACAAAAATAGTCAGTCAACTTAATCTAAAGATATATTTTATACCGCGGTTTCCGTCACGTATAAAAATATCTGCAATGTTCCTTGCTAAACAAAATCTGCCTTACCCAATTTTGCCAAAATCCATACAAAATTTCTATCTACGAGTTTCTATAACTTATCTATCCTTTGTTTTGCGAACAGAGATTTGATATCTATACTAATATTATAAAGCTAAAGAGTTCGTTTGTTTGTTTGAACGAGCTTATCTCAGGAACTACTGGTCCGATTTGAAAAAATCTTTCAGTGTTAGATAGCCCATTTATCGAGGAAGGCAATAGGCTTTTTATCCGGGTGCACTGGGACGCGGGTGAAACCGCTGGCAGAAACTAGTAATTTATATAGAGTTATTGTCTTCATTCAATCTCTTATCGCAAAACAGACAGACAGGCTAAAAAAATCCTCCGTGTCAAAATATGACAGCTTCACCACAAGACAAGAATACCTTCCACATTAATGACTTCACCAAAGCCACGCTACTATCTATACTGATACTATAAAGAGCTAAAATTTTTTGTTGTAAGTTTGTTTGTAAGGGGTAATCTCTGGAAGTAAAGAACCGATTTTAAAAATTCTTTCACGATTCGAAAGCTACACTATCCACGAGTGACATACGATATATTTTATCCGGGTACGGGCAGCAATTCCCACGGGACGCGAGTGAAGCCGCGGGAAAACGGCTAGTAGGTACATATATAAAACGGTACGTAAGTCTGTCCCCGTGTGAAGTTGACCGTAACTAATAGTATTGCTGATCAATAGGACGGAAGTGAACTGGCAAATCTATTACGTTTGATACGGAAGGTTCCTTTTGTATTTCTTATGCGTTTCATCCCTTATCTGGGGGTTGGTTTGTTTTTCAATGGAAAGGGTAGGAAATCATTTTGTAGTGTGATTTGGGTGTGGAGTTTTGAGGTATGAATACGTAGTGAGATTTGTGATAAGGTTAGATTTCTTGGTTCGGGATACCTAAGCCATTCTGATGTAGTGTTGTATTTAGCATTGTTCCTATTTGTATATGGACAGAATATCAAATCTCAAAAATCACATCTATACAAATTTTGTAAATTGATGTTTGCTTGTTTGAACGGTCTAATCTTAGGAACTACAGGACCGATTTGAAAAATCTTTTAGTGTTTGAGTCCGTCTGGGTCTACTGAGTAGTTTGTATGAGACGCGGGTGTAACAGCTTTTTTTTATATCAATGGAAAATCATCAGTATGACCCCTCCCGCTGTGGGTGGCAGCGGAAGGGAGTGTCAGACTTTTACTGACTAAAACACACCGTGTTCCTTCGGGAGCCCTTTGTGTGCCAGGGCCGCGATAACTCTTTCGAACAACCCGCAGCCCGCTGATGTTAAAGTTGGTGAAAGCTAGATTATTATACAGCTTGACATTTGTGAAAATGTCCTATATATGAAAAACCAAATCGCCTGTCTACCAGTCGCTTTATCAAACAGAAATGAAGAACAAATACAGTATTCCGTATCTTGAGTCGGCTACGTGAACAAATCGTCTTCAATTCTTACAGAACATGACTACTACAATTGGCGTTGACATCAAAGCGAAGAAAGCGAAAAAAAAGCGCTAAAAGCGAAACGAGCGAGAGGTGTGATTGTCAGTTTATTTGTGTCGGGAGTGTCGGCTCAGATTCCAATAACGTTGGAATAGACACGCGGTAATGACGATGTATTTGCTACTGAGAGGAAAATTGAGATTTGACTTTTTTTTGCTACGTTACACGTCGGATGTGTCTTGACAAGGGGATCAGTTTACTTGTAACCTGAAAATACTTGTGTCAAGTGAAGTGACTTAAGTATGACGTGTAACAAACGAGGTTTCTCTCGTTATAATTCATTCGAAATGGTATAGGTGTTTCTTGGGTAGTCTAAAGAGGTAACTTTGATAGCCACAAAATGAGCCCTCAAAATCTCGCAGACAAACGACAGTTTACGACGTAGCGCAATTCTAATAATAATTTTCTAGACATTGTTTTTTTCTGGAGAGTCAATGAATTTTATTAGACTTCTTCTTTCGCTGCGTTTACACCAAAGAAGCTTCATACTGTATATTGTTTTCAAACATTTTTAGGATTCGATGTTTTTTAAACCACAAGTTCAAATCAAACGTCATCAGCAGGAATTTACAAAAGTAATGTATCAAGTAACACAAAAAATGGAGTTGGGAGTTACAGAAAGAAACCAGATAGACTACATTCACTACAAGTTTATTAGGTAACTGCTCAATGTTGTGAACTGTCACAGGAAGTTTATTATAGACTTCCATTTTATTGATAGCTATGTGTAGGTATATCTGAAACCAATAACTAGGTCACAATGGAATATTTGATAGAAATGGAGTCATTATTATCAGCTTCTTTCATGATAGCTGGATATAGGCATCTTACGTGTACCATATCGCCCACTCCTGCGATTGTATTTATGTACAACTATGCTCTAAGCTGATTTTCCAAAATCGACACTAGATATTGACGGGGCGCGTTTTGCGGTACATTTTCTTCGCCATGGAACTGTATTTTAATATGGTAGATGGTTGTACTATTAGTAATCGCACTGATTACAAAAAACTTTTGAATCATTTGTTTACGATTTACCCCTAGTTCAGACATGCGGGAACCGCGCGTTTCTCTGGCGGTAACCGATTACTTAATAACTCATACAAATAAGACCATATATACGCCAATAAGGCGGGAACCGCGCGATTCCCATGCGATTCTGAAATCGCGCGGTTCTTGCCCTGTCTGAACGAGCCCTTAATCACAGACCACAGAAACAGACTTGCCCCAATATACCGTTCATCCACACTGAAAATTGCCAGCCATTTGGGCCCAACATTTAAAAACAAACAACAGCACAATTTAAAATCGGAATCAGAACAAAAGAACGTGAACTCATCAGAATTCTTCCACGCTTAACCAAACAAAGTAGACAGTTTTACAATGTTCCACACTTATTATTCGTATTATTAAGATTTACGTCACTTGTGTAAAACAAGTTTATCAGTAGACTTTTATATTCTTTTTGACGGGACCGTCTCTGGGAAGTGTCGCGAGAATTGGAATAATTTATCTAAGAGATTTCCCTAAGGCATTGTAGGGGGACAAACGAAACAGATATGCCTTTTTTTTGTTTCGGGAATAAACGTAATGGAACATACGTAGATGTGTTATGGGATATTTGATGGTGAGGTTGATGGGTCCAATGAAGGTGGGAAGTGGGTTAATTTGTGAGAGCCTATTGCTGAGAGTGTAACCTTTGGCTGTGTGTGACGGACTGATTTTTTCTCAGACTTTTATTTTGGTTGACTGTAAGTAGCGGCGCTAAAAAAAATAAAAACTTGAAGTATGTACATAAAAAAATCGCCAATAAAGCCTAGCCTAGACCGTATTATCAGCAAAGGTGTTTACAACTACCTTCTACCAACATAGCCAAATGAACTCGATCAAATATTTTTTTTTTTACATTACATATTTTAAATTGAAATTAGAAAAAATATCGAATACCCATATGGTAAAGTGATAAGTGTTGTATTCAATAAATAAATTGACATCAATTTGGGCTAACATATGCCTGACCGTA
Organism: Heliothis virescens; assembly: GCA_002382865.2. Classification (NCBI taxonomy): domain Eukaryota; kingdom Metazoa; phylum Arthropoda; class Insecta; order Lepidoptera; family Noctuidae; genus Heliothis; species Heliothis virescens. The sequence continues at coordinate 2,399,736 of NWSH02000329.1, read as the reverse complement.
CTGAATAAACCAGCCAAAACGATCAATCTTCAAGTTTTAGCTAAGTTTCTTCAAGTACTTTATGTCTCGAGGGCCTAAGTTTCAAATAAGTGAAGGTTAAAAAACCCTAAAGCTAGGTTTACACTATCTTCGAAATTGCGACATACAAATCAAATAAAACGTCAAAATTTTTCGCACTTCAATATTTTTAAAAGTGTTTGATTTTTATCGTGGTTTGGGATCAAACTAGATTTATATAGAATTGGGATGACGACAGGGTAAAAATAAGCAAATCCATTTTGTCCGTAATTTAGATTATTGCAAAACATTGGACACGTATTTTTGGTTTAAAAAAATCAATGAATAATAACAAAGATAATGAGTATTAAAGTTCAGGAGTGGGGGGTCCTGACGTCACGCCTATGGAAAAATCGTACATAAGCGTGACGTCACGCGCCATTTCAACGATCTATAGCTTCGTAATTATTTGTCAAGATGAAAGACAAAAACAAAAAAAATGCGTATGCAATATTTTTTTATATATTTTTATAAACGTATATATTATAACACCCAGACCACAGCCAACAAACATGCTCATCACACAAATGTTGACCGTTCCGGGAATCGAACCCGGGACTATCAGTTTTAAGTCCGGTATGGTAACCATTGCGCCAACGAGGTCGTCATAGTCATACTTGACATTTGAGTATCCTGTGGATAGTTGGTCTGAACTTACCTTTACTTACATACTTACACACATAAATGACTTCAACTTTATCTATCCCACGACTCAGCTAACATACTGATCTAATATAAAATTGAAAGCTATCTTTCATGAAAAATCGCATCAAGTGCTAAATGAACCGTGAAGCAAAGGTCGTTTAGTCATATTTTGTCAATCGATTAACGACGTTATTCAAAAGGGATAGGGTTTAATTTGGAATGCAGATTTAATTGAGTGCGTCGAAAAAAATTTGGTGCCAAGTCATCTGATGAATTGTTGTTAGATATTTAATAAAATACCTACCTAATTTAAATTATTATTTGGAAAATAATTGATTAAATTCTAAACAACTAGCAAGTTGTAAAAGCTGGTGACAGATTGTACCTGAAATACAATTTTTTTGGTTGATAATAATAGTGTCATCACCCAAAGTCCAAAACGAAGCTCATCGTCATCTTCCTGCCCTATTCCCAATTTGATTTGGGGGAAAATGTCTTTTGATTCCATTTCTCCTTGTCAAAACCAAGCCCAAAACCTTTGTCTAACTGATTTATTTTCTAGAGATACAAATTGGTATTTCTAGTCAATATACTGACTGCGGCATTCAATAATCTATCTCTGATTTGCCTACTAAAAATATAATTCTGACATGAGCTCCATACGAGTAACGTCCTTCTATCTCCAGTAATCAAATGGACAGATAGATTAATTATTGAATTCCGCAGTAAGCCAATCACCAAGGCAGCAACAACAAGAACCCTAAATAACTTTCGCAATATTAACTCAGATTTCAGTAAACTGTCAACAAGATTTCCCTCAGTTAGTACAGACAACATCAGGTCAACGTATACGAATCTGTCAAATTTTACCAATCCAACATTAACCTTCCACTATTGTGATAAGGTTGAAAGTCTATTGCAGAAATTTGACAGATTGTGGTAACTTGACGTTATGTCGTCTGTCCAATACTAAACTTTGTGAGTCCAGACCACTTTGTGGGTAATTAGGCGCAGGTTTTTATTGTGGCTTCTCTATTACAGTTCCAAGTTTGTAAGAGTTCAAGTAACGGCTATTTGCTAATTTATTTTAGTTGCGAGGTAAGTTTGTGGTTTAATATTATAAGGTTACAGCTGCAAATATAGGCTATCATATTGTGTACTTTTGCAATGAGACTATAATTGATTAGGTATAATACATTTAAAAACAACTATGCGAGATTATATCGAAAGCTGGTTGAATGGTGCTAACCGGTGTTTTTGGAAATCAATGGGCTAGATAAGAGATCAGTGGAAGAATAGAAAGTTATGCTTACTGCGTAATTCAATACTCTGTCTATCTCTGGATTTGCTTACTAGAGATAGGAATTTGACATTACTTATATGGGGCTAATGTCAAAATTCTCTCCCTAGTATGTAAATCCAGAGATAGACAGGTTATTTGGAACGGCCGTTAGACGATATTGATGATGATAGCGATGGATTCAGCTAAAAATAGTAGTGAAAGAAAAAAAAAAATCATTTGCAAGAAGTTGAAGCGTGTACAAACCACAGCTCATGGATTTACTGGACCTGTAGTTCATGGTCTCTTAATTGTTCAACATGGCACTACATCACAGCAGCTGCAAATAAAATGCTCAAGAAGGCAAACAGTTACAGTATGTTCCCGTGTTAAGCCTCAAAATTCCACCACCACAAATTAAAAACCGGCCAAGTGCGAGTCGGACTCACGCACAAAGGGTTCCTTACCTACAAAAAATCACGTTTGTTGTATGGGAGTCCTTAAATTTGTTATTTTTTTATAAGTTTTATTGAAGAGGCAACAAAAATACATTATCTGTGAAAATTTCAGCTGTGTAGCTATCACGGTTCAGGAGATATAGCCTGGTGACAGACGCACAGACGTACTGCAAAGTCTTAGCAATAGGGTCCTGTTTTACCCTTACGTACGGAACCCTAAAAAAGTGCACACAAATTCAGCACAAAGGCTGTAACTTTTAAATAGTAGAACTAAGTTATTTCGTGTGCTTAAACTTAAATATTAGAATGAAACTTTGCTATCTGCGAGCAAGTCCTGCGTTGCCAAGATTCGCGATAAAAGATTTTGCAACCACTTATTTGAATAGTTGGTTCAAGAGATTTGTACGGTTTGCACTTTCCTAAAACTTAAACTTATTGTATAGAAATAGGGGATTTGTTATGGTTAAGTTTAGGAGTTCCCGTCAAAAGTTACATTGGTTCCGATAGGTGTATTTGTGTTGGAATATTTATTGCTTCGATCTGTTTTTCAGTGCATTTTCAGATGCAGTTTTGGATCCTTGATGTTTGGCTTTTTCTCCGGGATATTAAATACTAGAAGCTCTCGTGGATTTTCCTAGCCACGTCCCGGCAGAACCACTTCCCTCAGCCTTTTAGTAAAATGTTGCCCATGTTCTTTCTATGGCTCTACACTATTGGTATAAATCTCATTAAAATCGGTTTTGTAGTTCTAGTGTGGAAGGACTATAGGCAGATAGTTAGAATGCACAATACACAGTCTGAATGAATATATTTCTTAACACATTAGTTCCCAATAAACAAGTAATACATTTTTCAACCTATCAGAATCTGTCAAATACCAATCAAACATTAACCTTCCACTATTGTGATAAGGTTGAAAGTCTATTGCAGTGTGACAGATCGTGGTAACTATATGTGCTGTCGCCTGTACAAAGCCTTAATGTTGAAATTCTCAGAACAATTCATAGGAATAGACGTTTTGACACCCAGACAATGAAATGGACAACATACACAGTTTAGCTTTTGATATTCTACATGTAACAGACAGACGTTTCATCAATTTCATATAACATTGTGTCAATGTGCTTTACAAATAAAATGCGACTTAAAATACTTATCTTCTATAATTATAGTAAATCTACAGAGAGGTCAATCCTGTAAATTAAATATATTTCCAAAATAACTATCAGGGGGTGATTAAGGATCGATACTGATGCCAAAAATGCAATCAGTCAAATTTTTGTCCGTCTATCTCTCTGTCTATTCGTTTGTATAACCGTTATAGAAACAAAAACCGGCCAAGTGCGAGTCGGACTCGCGCACGAAGGGTTCCGTACCATTTTCTATGAAAACTGAACGCATCTATTACCTACAACTAGCCAAAATACAAACATTTTTCGGCAACAAAAAATAACTTTGTTTTTCATACAAATATATGAATAACAAAGTTATAATTTGCGGTTTCACAAAAATTGCTATATCTGAAAGACTGCTGTCTGTACCACGTTCAAAATAATTTTCCTCGAAAGTTTATGTAGAGTTCTACTTTTGANTTTTGGAGCAATTATTTCCGAAAGTATTAACATAATCAAAAAATGATTTTTGTAAACCCCTATTCATTTTAAAATACCTATAAAACGATATATCACACGTTAGGGTTGAAATGAAAAAAAATATCACGCCCCACTTTACGTGTAGGGGAGGCACCCTAATAAAACAATTTTTTCCACTTTTTATTTTTGCACTTTGTCGGCGTGGTTGATTTACATATTGGTACCAAATTTCAGCTTTCTAGCGCTAACAGTCTCTGAGATTATCCGCGGACGGACAGACGGACGGACAGACAGACATGGCGAATCTATAAGGGTTCCTAGTTTACTACGGAACCCTAAAAATGGATGGATTTTAACGAAACTTGGTTTAATTATTTTTCATACTCCTGAGCTGGTTATAGTATACATTTCATCACGCTACAATCAATAGGAGCAGAGAAGTGAAGTTTCAGATCTTTGATTGTGACGACCCGTTGTCGCTGGCATAAGCGACATGATCCGCGTACGAAGTCGCTGGCAGAAGCTAGTCTACTAATATAATAAAGAGGACATTTTGATGTTTGTTTGTTTCTTTGGATGTGTCGTTAAGGCTCCGGAACTACTGAACCGATTTGAAAAATTCTTTCATTGTTGGGAAGTTAGCCTATCCTCGAGTAACATAGACTATATTCACCTTGGACACGCGTGGAACCGAGGGGCAACTGCTAGTTATGTAATAAAGTAATTCAACAAAATACTGAATATATAAAACCACGAATTACCAATCAACAAAACAAAGAACAAAAAGTAATTTTCTAGAAGTGACAAAATGGAATAATCGGGCCGTCACATAATGGAAATGTAACCCATTTAATTTAGCTGTACGATTTGTGTGTGAGTCAGGATTGAGTCGTACAAACTAATTCCGAGTTGTGCATGCCCAGTTCAAAATATCACAGGGAATACTGGCTCGTTAAAACTTGTCACGTAGATTTGTGGTTAATGGAAGTGGCTGAAAGCGTCGTTGAGTAGTGTTTGACATGGTATGGCCAAAGCCAGGCCAAATAATTTTGTGAACAAACAATACCATGCACATGTTAGGTTACTTTTAAATGAATGTATTTAACTAGCAACAATAGAAATTTTATTTATTTTTTATTTGAGAGAGTGGCGCCAGTGTTAATCTGTGTAATGTTTATGAGTTTTTTTTATAAAAAAATGTATATTTGTTGCTGAGTTTTTATTACAAGAGCAATAAACCAATTTCGTATTGGCCTGAATTATCTTATTTTTAATTGGTTAAATTGGCTAAGATATTTAAGCCGTACCGTGTATCACACTTCATGCAAACGAATAAAAATGTCTAATGTAATTTTAAATAACCTCAATTTTCTTCGCTCCTTTTGTCCCACAAACATCACATGCCATATCCAGTACTTATAACCTCTCGTAAATGTTCCGGTTATGTAAATATGCGCTCATGTAGGCACGTCTTGTCAGGCTACGGAGAATACTTCGCGACAGGGAACTGATGAGAAAATGTTGCCGCTCACTATTAGTAGATAGGGTTTGTATGTACGTCTGTTTTGATTTTTAGGGGTCTCTGAAAATGGTATTTTGGAGTATAATCCACATATATTAGTCAGAACAAGTAAACGTTTTGAGTTACATTGATAAGATGTATTTTAATTAGGTAAGATAGAGAATAGTCGAAAATTGATAAGGATATATAAGTATTTAGATGTTTTCGAACCGTTTCGGGTTCAAACCCTCGGGTCCGAATGCCCTTAGCGCTCTTTAAAACGACCTATCAAAACGGCTGGTAAATGCTTCGCGTGACTAAAAGGCTGTCCACTACCTTGGACAAAGCATAAAGCATTGCTACCCAACGCGGCAATGCTGCCAGTCTCTTGGATAACAGTCGATAGCGATGGGAAGGAATTCTAGTTTAAGCTTTTTACAAGGATAATTTTGGTTTTAAATTACCAATCTTTTAAAGGCTAACTAAATACCTAGATAAATCACGACTCACCAACTTCATCAAAATTTTACCACATAACTGATTACGTTGTTACATCTAAAGTGTAAAACGAACAATTAAATTTCTACAGTGAGGGCACTGGACAGTTTTCATTGCATCCCACCCCGCACCCCTCGCCCCTCGCTGCCCGCTGCACGCTCCTGGCCCAAACAGCTGGTTACTGGGTCATCACTAATTTTGATATTGCAGGAAAATCTCAAACTATTATGTGAGTGGTATACGAGCTGCTTTATGTTGTTCTTATTTTAAATTTTTCGTAAATAATATGTGATTTTTGAGGTGCGATTCGTAGGCAAGCATCGTTTGTTTGAAATAGAAAAAAAAACTAAATTCCAAAAAGGTTAATATAAAAAAATCTGAAATTCATGGTTATGGCACTCTTTAAACAAAAGCAAAAACAAAAACAACAGATACTAAAACATATAGACACGTAGCTCTTATTTGTTACTTCTTTTTGCTCTCATCAACTTATTTTCACCCAGTTAACCTACTTTATGACACTTTTAATGGGGCCACTTTTTAAATTTCCCTTTTGTTGATCCAAAATTGACCACATGGACAAAATCGTATTTCAATGATGTTAGACACTAATATGGGTGGGCCGATTTCGGGCGTTTTTTTTAAATTGTGTTGGATTTTAACTGGGGGGGTCTTAAAAGTTGCGTAAAAATATAAGCTATTAGACAATTTTTTATTTTTCTCATTTTATATTGTTTTCAGCCCTCTACCGGAGTTCAAAATTTTCATAAATTCAAAGAAAAGTTGTATTTAAATATGGTTATTAACCAAAAAAACTCACTTTTAAGGATAAAAAAACATTTATTACAATCTTCAATTGTCATTAACGAACAAAAATAAAACATATAAAATATATACATACGTATTCTACATACGCGTGTAACGCGCATCAAACCGTCATTGTTGTAATGTTAGAAACCACTCAGAAATCTTAGAATTATGTAGAAAACTGATTTTACATGATGTAGTTGTCTTTATAGGACCAAACAAAAACAAGAATAAGTAAAAAAATCTTTTAAAAATATCTTGTAGTTTTTGAAATATAGGCAGAAAATACCAATTTTTCCGATTATTTGAGCCTCGGTAGAGGGCGAGTAGAGGGCTAAAAGTTATATCGAGTATTTTTTTAAATATTTTTCCTGTAATGGTACGACAATAACGCAACTTTTAAGTCCTACCCACGATTTTTATCAAAAAAATTTGAAAATCGACCTACCCTAATGATGATGTATATATTCACAAACCTATTTGTTCAACCAATGTTTTATCTTAATAAATATTATTTTCAGACTTTAAACTCATAAATCTTAAAATTTTCTGAATATGAAAGCTCAAAGATTTGTGACTTTCGACTAAACGACGTTTCACGTGAAACAATACAGTTGCCACCACAAAACCGCATCATAAGAACTACAGCCCCGTACCATATGTCGCTAAATACTGCATTAACAAATCGCCCGTCTGCGCCCGAGTAATGCCCTCAGCTTTACGCCCACAAACGCGACATATAATATATCAGTAGGTGACCGCAACATTCTACCAAAATTAGGCGAATTAATGTTACAATTCCTCTTTCGGTGCATGCTTAGAGTATTCAAACCACTGGAAGCGTGATGAGCTCGAATCTTCCAGAAAAAGTCTGCCAATTTACGATAGTGCGAAGTGATAGGGCCAGGCCACAACAGTGCGTTGCGGCGTCGCATCGCAAAAACAACAATGCACAGCTATTTTCGTTGTTCGTTATTCGTCGTGGATTTTTGCGATGCGACGCCGCAACGCACTGTTGTGGCCTGGCCCTTACTTCAGTCATTCTTTATTCGTCAATAACAATATAATTGCGCCATATTACGATATTGTACAGCCGACAGCACATCAAGTTACCATAATCAGTGAAAATTTCTGCTATACATTTTCAACCTTATCACAATAGTGGAAGGTTAATGTTCCATTGGTAAAATTTGACAGATTTGGGTAGACTGACTTGCTGTCGACTGTACTAATTGATGTTTAGAGTTAATACAGTAAAAGCTCCTTATTCGCGCTTCCTTCATTCGCGTTTTCAGTATTCGCGGATTAAAAAAATGCGATCTAATTCCTTTATTCGCGGCCTAAGATTTCTTTATTCGCGGATCGAATCAATACAACGGTACAAACATACCTCAATACAAAGCATTCTGTATAATATGTCATCGCGACAACAAGTGAACTAATAAAAAAATAGACCTTATTATTACTACGCCTAGATTGTTTTTTCAAAAGCTATCGGCGTTTTTTGTTTGGTTCAGCGGTTCCTTTGAGAAGGACAAACATAATGGTTAGGTAAAATAAACTTATTTGTTATGACATAAAGTATATTATTAAATGCTGTCACAAATGGACGTCCCGTCCTTTGATAAGTACCGCATTGCGTGTTGTATTGTTTTAATTTTCCATTCGTTACAAAAATTGTGATCGAGTAACACGTATCTTCCGCTATCATCCGTCGCCTAGGAACGTATCCCCTATAACCCCATATAAATTACCATTCCATATTCACGGTTTCTGTATTCGCGGCATATTTACGGAACGTAAACCCCGCGAATGAAGAGCTTTTACTGTATTGAAGATTGCGCAATGATTTTTAGCAAACAAAATTTTAATTGCTTAAAAAAATTATCTTCTAGGCACCGTCTACGCCAAATAGTACCTAGTAGATTCGAAACCGCGCAGATCGACTGATTATAAGGTTAATCGACGCTTGGTCGGTCTGTGGATGGGTGACCATACTGTCAAGACGAAACCTCAACGTAGTTGGGAAAAGGCTAGGCAGAATAAGGACCGCCTTGTTCACACACGAAAGTGTCAAACACAACTTGATACATACACATACAAGTAACAGCAGTATTGAACTTTGACAGTGGAAGATACGTCCATAGCGTGTCCAGTTGTTTAAATGCTCCAAGTATGCATGTTAGGAATAATCGTGTTAATGTAACGATGTTATTTCTGAAGCTTTTTGTTCGGATATGCGGATATGGAATGTACCTATTAGTCTAGTGGCGATTAGGTTTTAACACGAAGTCGGGATTAGGGGAAAATGTTCTGGCTTTGCTATGAAAGATTGTTTTATTTCATTAGAGCATTTAATTTGTGAATTGGTAGAGTTATGAAAGTTTACACGGAGTATCAAAGTACTCTGTGTCAACCTTCGGTGTAAAATACATTTATTTGTCTTTGAACCCGTTGTTTATGATTAGTTGCTAATTATCTGCTGATTTTAGCATCGTCTCAACGAAACTATTTATCGAATCTGAATAAAACATAACCTACTTATGACATTCCAAAATAAAGTAGCTTGCTGCAGGCTAACGAATTTTCAAAATCGGTTCATCAGACCCAAAGAATACCTACTAAGTTTTCAGTTAGGTTAGGTATTCTTCGCTTTCTGTCTTCTACTTAAAATAATTACAACATTGCCCCAACAAAACCTTTACATAAACATTTACAATATAAACTATATCCAGTAAAGAGATTTGCTAGCGATACAGCGCTGTATTCGACCGAGTGCGGCGTCGTCCATTCATGTCGAAATGTGAAAATATTTTCCATATTATGTATGTCGCGTTGCACCCGTCTTCGGTATTTCGTTTCATGAAGTTTTCGGGTTCGTCCCAAAACGGCATTTTTAGGGTTCCGTAGCCGAATGGCAAAAAACGGAACCCTTATAGATTCGTCATGTCTGTCTGTCTGTCTGTCTGTCTGTCTGTCTGTCTGTCTGTCCGTATGTCACAGCCAGTTTATTCCGAAACTGTTAAGACTACACCATCCAAATTCGGTAGGTAGATGTATTATGTTAACCGCTTTACGATTTTTATACAAAAATAAAAAAAATACAATATTAGAAGGGGGCTCCCCATACATGGAACTGAAACAAAAAAAATTTTTTTTCGTCTAACCTATACTTGTTGGGTGTCTATAAATAGGTCTTTAAAAATAAGATTGAGGTTTCTAAAACCATTTTTTCTCAAAGTCAATCATTTCAAAGTTAGACACTTGAAAATGTGAAAATCTTCAAAATGTGTGTCCCCCCCCCTGCCATTTCTAAACTACCAAAGTGAAAAATCTAAAAAAAATATATGTTATAGACCTTAACAAAAACTATCAACCAAAATTGGTTTGAACGAGATACAGTCAGTTGTTTTTGAGATATAGCACTTTTTCAGTAACCGCAAATTATAACTTTGTTATTCATATATTTGTATGAAAAACAAAGTTATTTTTTGTTGTCGAAAAATCTTTGTGTTTTGACTAATTGTAGGCAATAGGAACGTTAATTTTTCATAGATAATGGAACGGAACCCTTCGTGTGCGAGTCCGACTCGCACTTGGCCGGTTTTTTTGGTATATATTTTTGTAGATAAATATTTTTTTTTTAATGTTAAGTGTTAGTTTCACAGGTTACATTCCATAGAAAAGTAATCAAAATTAAAAACATTTCCACTTAAACACTTAAAACCATGGCACTGGCTGTCATCAGTCCACCCGTGACCACGGTCAGTGCAGTTAAGCCAAAACTTCGGATAAAGCAAAAGATATCATAGGTACCATATTATAAATAAATGTACAAACAACAGTACACCAAGTTACCACAATCTGACAATTTTCTGCAACAGATCTTCAACCTTATCACGATAGAGGTAGGTTAATGTTTGACTGGTAAAATTTGACAGATTCGGGAAGCGTGACCTGCTGTTATCTGTACATTTGTAGACTGAAGTATTTTCCGTTGGATTTCATAGTGAATTAAGTTGACTTACTAGTGCTTTACACACATCGCCTATCTTATTTCCAAGATTATTATGTTCTATCTTTAAAATCATTTGTAACATTGTATTAAAATAATATACTGTTTGCTTGCTCTAATTGCCAATAGCAGCTACTCAAAAATGAAAGCCTAATATTCGGCCAGTATTTGTGGTATCGCATAAGATTAACATTTATGTTGGCAAATTGATTAGTCGTGGTTTGAGGTTTACGTTCGTTAATAGTTGATGGTAGTGCAGCGAGTTAGGCCTGAAGGGTTGAGGTTTTAGTAAATATAGTTTGTATTTCTTGTTTATTGTAATTTTTATTAAAACTATAACATATACAACCTTATTTAAAACTTGTGAAACGTCCGTTTTGTAGATAGCTATTTGATAGATATTGCCATTTGATTACTTTTTTATGGCAGTATCTGGCAGATGCCTATTTAGAACTTATCTGGAACCTGTGACATAGGCCCTTTAAATTTAAGTATCTTAATTTTATTCGTCTTAGTGGGGTGAGACCTCTGGATGCATAAGTAAAGATATGCGGAACAAAAGAATAGCTGAGTTCAGCTGCATTTTAGGTAATAATCTGCCCAAAGATGAGTATTAATAAACTTTTATAAATAAATGTAAAGTTTACGATCTGAGTTCAGTCTAGGAACGCATTGAGAAATATTTAGAACAAAATATTTATTTTTAATTTTTTAAGCTATAAAAAATATTATTCCCCAATAAAGAAACACCGATCTGAGAACTTACCTACCAACACGGGACTACAAATTGGACCTCACTCTAGTATCCAATTTGACGTGCAGCCGCTTTAGCGCTCTCGAGCTAACGAGCGACTGCTGTTGGACCAACCGGCCGCTACAGCGCTGCAGCAGCTGACTTGCCAAGCAGCTCAAGCGCTTATTAGGATTTTGATACTTAGAATGGTAACTGGGTTAAGATTCGCAGATTTTCTAATGGTAGGAGTGCGGTTTTGGGTGCAATGTAATGTGACTGAATATGGGAAATTATTGAGAATTGAAATAGGAATAGGTGAATTTGGTAAGTGGTTGAGAGTGGTGTAAATTGATATTCAAAGGCGATTGATAGTTTTGGATGGATTTCAAAATATAGTAAGTCCAAAAATATCATGGTAATCGTGGTTGGTATCTGTAGATTTACTTACTAGAAATTGAATTATGACAATAGCTCCTAGCACAAGAGTCAAATTCCTATCCCTAGTAACCAAATCGACAGATAGATAGTTCATTAAATTCCGCTGCTAGTGGTTAATGTCTTCTAAGTATGAGTATGGAGGTTCAATATCGATCGAAATAAATACATTGCAATTTCATGCCATATTACGGTACAGACGCCAGCACATCGACCTGCCAAAGTCTGTCAAATTTCTTCAATAGTTACTCAACCTTATCACAATAGTAGGAGGTTAAAGTTCGAATGGTAAAATTTGATAGACTCGGGTAGGTTGTCTGTAGAGACAACAGCAGGTCACGGTACCCGAATCTGTAAAATTTTACCAGTCAAATATTAACCTACCACTATCGTGATAAGGTTGAAAATCTATTACAGAAATTTGACAGATTGTGGTAACTTGATGTGCTGTTGTCTGTACATACTTTCTTATTCAGACTTTCAGAGCAAACAGCCATAAGTCATAATAATATATCAAGTATCGGAACATGTCGGTTTAAAGTTTTGCTATAACAAAGCGTGTTTATCCGTTTGTCTGTCGAAACTTGTACATTGATATGCACAGCCTTCGAATGTTGCTAGTCACCTCATATGCACTAAGTGTGGGGTGACCATGAGCTTGGTTTTATTAGGAACAATCCTACTTAAAAAAAACATATATGGTAATTTTTATTTACAGTTACAAAATGTTTTTATAGGGGACACGTTTCTGCCAGCGCCTTCGCCCGCACAAATTTAAAATCCCGTTTTTCCCGTTCCGGGAATTTTGGGAAATCCTTTCTTAGCTAATCCTTTCTATGTCATAACATCTATCAGTCAGTCAGTCATCTTTGAGTTTTATGTATTTAGATTTTATTTTAATAGCTTATCTATGCTGTAATATTTTTTATTGAAATGCTTTATTAATGAAAACGTCACGGTCCCACTAAACAAATATTACAAATTAATAACTATTAGGTAAGTACCACCCAATAAAATACACCAAAAACAAAACAAATTACACAAATACAAACACAGTCAAAACAAAAACGACTTCTGAAACATGTATCGTAAAATAATAATTACTATACAATAAGGGACCGGCAATTCGTGCTCCAAACAATTCTGAAGTTGAAGACATAAAATCATAATGTCTCCATTAGCCGAGCAACGTTGTCGCCTCGTGGCATAAAGTTTATCCACAATAGAAATGTGCCTTGAGGCAGACTCGCATGTCAGTTTGAAGTCAACAAGATATGCTGAGACAAATTTTTGGATGTGGTATTTTTGGCAAATAAGTAGGTAATTGGTAATGAAATATCTGATGTTATCAACTTTTTTGAATAATTTTCCATAAGATATTTGTTTTTTCTGCTTTAAGCTAAGACAAAACTGGTAGATTCCGTAGTTTAAAAACCTGGAACTGAAAGGTTGTGTCCAATTGTCATATTTTTCATTCAGTTACGAAGAACACTAGCATAACTTGAAATAGGAATGAATAGACCAATTTCCATCCATGGCACCTATTCTCTTTTAAGGAATCATCCAATTTAGTTTAGTTCGCCTGAATATCGGATTAATTATAATTTGATTTACTTTAATTTGCAAACCGAATTTTCTTTGAGGACATCAAAAACCACTAACTAATTTATAATACCACATCAACCAAACATCATTCCTGAACTTTCTTTACTTTCTGGAACGTTCTACAACTCTTTGTAGTCATCCGTTTGATATTATAAACGTTTTAGGTCTGGATCGTGGACATGTTTTAATTTGCCTGGAAATTGGACTTTAGGCTGTTTTGCGAGCTCTCTGAATTCGTCCTTGCTTAGACAATGCCGCTGATTTAAATTCCGTTTCATTTGTTCTCTTGTTTTGATTTAGACATCACTTTTGTTTTAGTAAATTAATGTGGGTTTTAGAGTTTATTAAGTAGAGTTTTGTTTTGTAGAATATTAGGTAAGTTTTCATTTGTCTTTGTTGAAGTAAGATTGGCTATCCGTAATTGGCTCTAGTATTGTCTTTCAATGTGTGATCTTTTTATGAAATAGTGTGGGTTAATTTTGGAGTTTTTGTACTGACAGGTGCGTCTTGAGATATAGGTATGTTAAAAATATTCGCGGGCATACAAACTATTATAAAAGCGATTCTGTGTGATAGTTACAGTTGTCCTTACATGTTCGTCTGTACAAACGCCAGCATTTTAACTACCCACAATCTGTCAAATTTCTGTAATAGATTTTCAACCTTATTACAATGGAGGTAGGTTAACGTTCGATTGGTAAAATTTGTTAAATTAGGGTAGGCCTACATAGTAGTATGTACATAAAACTTACACATAACTATACTACCTGAGCTGTGTATAAATGCTGGCAACATTACCTCAATTTAATCAGGCGACACTAGATTAACCTACATTTCAAATTTTTGAAATAACACATAAGGTCAGTGGGGGCAAGATGAAAAACGGGGTAACACAAAATGTCATCCATAACTCCAGATTTAGTACAGATTTTGCAGTGATAGCAACATTATTAGAATCGCCATTTTGTAACGCCAAACTTTCTCATTCAGCGTTTGCCATTTCGAGTGATTGGTCGTGTTAAAAACTTAAATACCCGAGTCGTGACTTTTACGAAGTTAAATCGAGTTTTTTTATCTTCCCCCGAGTTCCATAACTTCACTTATGAGGTAGGTACGAGTGTTTTATTGGAATACCTGCTCATTATTTTGAATTTTTAGTCGTGTTATTACACCTAAATATGTTTTTATAACGTATTTTAGGAGTTATTACAACTTTCCATCTTCACCCATAAAAATTTGACGGGGTAAGAAGAACATATAAAAATTTCGATCTGACCCCGATTTCAAAACTCATAGTTTCATTTCAAATTGTGTGGATTT
>NWSH02000329.1:2348357-2375807 GCA_002382865.2 Heliothis virescens | reverse complement strand
TATTCTAGGCACTTCAAAATAAAGACTAGTGAGCATCAACAGCGTCAGATATTCATTTGAACGATTTTAGAAACTATTTCGGTCTTTCCCCATCACCTTTTTGTCTTTCCCCTAGACATATTTTCGTAATAACAACATTTAACTTATTTTTTTTTCTGCTTTCGAATAGATTTAATAGGAAGGTATTAATATGATACAAAAATATATTCTTTGCTCTTTACTCATGACAAAAAACATTTTAGAATACGCTTATATGTACGGTTCTACACGTCTTCAAACACAACACTGCTCATCTCATCGAAAAACCGTTCGGTCTTGCCCCTACCGACCTTAATAATTGTTATAATATTTTAGACACTTATTGGTGAGTATGGGTGAAGGAAAACATCTCGAGGAAACATGGACTCTAAAAGTTTGAAATCACCAATAAGCATTTGAGCAAGCGTGACGATTAAAACTCATTCCTTCTCTGTTTGAGAGTAGGCCTATCCCCATTGGGAGAAAATATTTAACAGTAGTCACTAATATGTATTTTTTGTGTAGGCGTATGTTTTTAGCCAAACATTTTGTTAGGACTTTGATTTTTTATTTTGTTATTTATTTTAACAAGTAAAAAATATAGGGATAACCTACATAAACACCGGATTTTTTTCTATGGATCACGCAACATATATACATACGTACATATACATACAACATATATACATATACATACAAGATTGGAACAAGGAAAAAATCTTGTTTTGAATTGAGTAAGTATCATAATATCCTTTTATCGATTGTTGAACAGAGAGAGATTTACAAATCGCCGCAGTTTAACGCCTAAATTAAAAAATAGCCTATTTTTAACCCTTCCAATTAAACACCGAAATAATAGGTCCGAGTAAATCAATTTAATGGTACCGTTGTTCAACAAACATCGCTTTCAGGAATGCCCGCGGTCAGGTAGTACGTGTATGGATTCCACTTATGTGGGTCCAAATGATCCTCTGTCAATAGGGTCCGTGATTAATTATATAGGAACGGACCCCGGTTGGACCCCGGACTTGCGCATGTTTAGTCACCGTGAAAGGGTTAATTTGGGTGACCATGGTTTTGGAAATAGTGGGATTTTTTTTTAATAGCGATTGTATTTTTTTGGTAGTATACAGTTTTTTTGGTACTAATTCAGCTTTAACAAATATTTTCTTTTTTTGTTCGTAAAATTTTGGATTATGTGTGGAAGAAAGCCCACAAGTGTTATATCTACGACATAATTTCGGTATCATTTAATTAGTGAAAACCGTAAGAAGATAACATTTGCCACTTAAACAAGTAGTTAAAAAACAGGATTCGAAAATGCTTAAATCATCACGAGGCCCACTAAAATCATTAAATTAATAGTTTCTTGTCCTTCTATTTTAATAAATCATAATCATGGTAACCCTACATGAAATTCTTAAAGGTTCAACGTTTGGCAACTCTGTCGGGACCTTTACAGTTACAGTTTCAGTTGTAGACATTAATCTGAAATGTGCCATTTTCAGCATCGATATTTTTAATTGATTGATATCGTTTGAAGTTAATGATCAAAGTTAAGAATTTTTAAATATTTGATTTTCATATTGTTAAAAAATGTCAATCAATAAAATTTTAAAAATTATGGCACTCAGATATTCTATAGGTAGGTAATTTATCACTATGAAAGAGAAAAACGAGTTTTTAATGTTTCTCTCACTTGAATAAGATCAAAAAATCAATTAATCGCCAATCAACATGTTTGAGTCAGATGTTTCATAACTCAAACAAATGAATGTAATGTAATAAATTACTTTTTCTTCACATAATATAATGTACTGGAATTTCTGACCTGCTCCTTATGTATACCATATTTTCCGGCTTTTGTAAAAAGCAAAAATTAAACGCTGGTTGCATCTGAACCAGGGCTGCAGGATTACCACGACCCTGGTACACAAAGGGCTCCACAAGGAACATGGTGGATCTTACTCGGTAAGAGACTGACACTCCCTCATACTGCACCCACAGTGGGAGGGGTCATTTGATGATTTCCCACCAAAAAGGCCGCATCTGAAAAAAAACCGGCCAAGTGCGAGTTGGATTCGCGCATGAAGGGTTATATATGAAAAATGAACGTATCTATTACCCACAACTAGCCTAAAAATAACTTTGTTTTTCATACAAATGTATGAATTACAAATTATTTTTTTGCGGTTTCAAAATTTTTAGTATTTGTTGTTATAGCGGCAACAGAAATACATCAATTGTGAAAATTTCAGCTTTCTAGCTATCTCGGTTAATGAGATACATCGTGGAGACAGACAACGAAGTCTTAGTAATAGGGTCCCGTTTTACCCTTTTGGGTACGGAACCCTAAAAAGCACTATTAAAGAAAAAAAAAACAGGACATTTTACAAATCTCCAGTTTCATTTAAAACCACAACAGGCAAGGCGTCATATCAGTCAAGCGTGAGTCGGCCAGCTAAAAGTTAGCCGTACTATTAATGTTGAATTGTTTCGCTCAAGGGCAGGTCTCGTGTTAATATTCTGTTGATAAATTATATAGCACTAATAATGAAGGCTCTCGATAATTGGAGTTCGACTTGTGTAGTACGTGTTCAAATAAATAACTAAGTGAGTAAGACTATACTTAAAGACCAAACGCGAGCAAGAATCTTTGAAACAATTTTTTTTTATAATTTTTTTCTGGATATTTTATTCCATCACTTACTTCGAGCAAATATAATGAATATAAAAAGCTACACGATGATATATTCCAAAGCAATAATCTAACCTATGTAATACTGTAAACAGGATTTTTCTGTTTATTTTTTTTGTACCCTTAAAGGTCTCAAAACCGATTTGAAAAATCCTTTCACGTTTGGAAGTTACTGTATCTCCAGGTGACATAAACTATATTTTATCCTGGTACGGGAAGAACTTTGCCTAGTACGCAGGTATAATCGCGAGAAACAGCATATTATAATTTTGATTACTCATTTTGCTCTTAAAAGTATTAAGATAAAATTCAAATAAAAATAGACAAAATTCCTCAATGTAATATTAAAGGAAAGACAAAAATAAAACTATTCTATTTAAAGCACAAATTTTTAACAAAATACCACAGTAATTACCAAAGAATTCCGTGAAAAAAATACCGGAGAAAAGTTAACGAAATTAATATCCTTGAAAAACACTTCGCGAATCTTTATAAATTATTTTTCCTTGGTATTTACAAAATACAGGTAAAATTACCAAAGTGTTCGTAACATGAGTGGTGGCGAGACTTCTTATAAAAACGCCCGTTCCATTGGAAAATATCCCAAGTTCGAGAAAACAAAGAATCTTACTTAAAAGTTGGGACCATCATTAGACACTCGTGAGATCAAAGAACAACTTTTGAGACAACTAGGGATTAGATTTCTACTGGAACGAGGAGATAAAACTTTATTTCTGCTCTAGATGGGACGGAAAATAGAGTTATATAATTCCGTCAATTTTAAAACGAAAACTGTGATGTGTTTAATGCCTTATGATGTTTTGCAATTTTCTGTGTAAATTATCTGTTTGGGATTAGAAATAACAATAAACCCATTTGTTGTAGATACATTGTTTCAACAAACTGTACACATACAAACTCTTGTAGCTTCAATGCTGAGTATTAAAATTACCACTTACCTTACTAACCTAACCGCGTTCACATGCCACATCTAGCAAACTCCAACATGAACTCCGTGCCCCCGGGATAAAATATTCCGTTTGTATGCTATGTTTTAGAAATAAACCAAACTAAAGTCCGATAACTCTTCCTAGTTACTGTGGGGACCCTAATTTGGGTTGCTGGACTTCTACAGAGAGTTCGGGATAGGGAATTCTTGAATAAATTATTGGAGCTAAAATGCCTTGAGACGATATCGATAAGTTAGCCAATGAGAGCGAGCAGTTTTGTAAGGGTTCGTGGTTGGTTGAATTTTTTATATCGATCTTTGTGGGTCGGTCTTTGTGTATCTTTTAGTAACAATAGTGGTTTGACTTGGGAATTTTAGGTGTGTTTTTTTGCGGGGTTTGCAATATACTGAAGGTAGTTGGGACAAGGCTGCCGGATAGGTAGAACGAGTTACCTGTAAGGTGAGCAAGTAGTTTCTGACTTAAGGAGGACTTATAAGAGGCTGTAAAGAACTCAGACTAGCTATTTGCCGTCCACTGATGAATGTAGACTTCCTCAATCGAGCGCCAGCCATGTCTTACCGACCGGTCTTGGGCTAATTTGAAATATTGCTATAAAGAGAAAATATTTGTTTGTAAGCATAAACATACTTACGAATTGGTAAAAAATATAACATATTATCTTTTTCACTGTTGGGTAGCTAGACTATTCCCAAAATTAGACAATATTATGACAGGGTACGGGAAAAAGTTCCCACGGGACGAGGATGAAACCACGGGAAAACAGCTAGTTTGAATTAAAAAAATTACTACTGAGCTTGAACTTCTGAGCCATTATAGGTCTGATTATTTGGCCATCACATAAAAATTTTCGTTAGAAGATATTGAACGAAAACCCACTTTCAGAAATAAATGGCAAAAACATCCTAGTCTATGATTATCAGACGTCATAAACTCTAGCTTAACATAAGATAACCTACATTAAAAGCCCAAATATACACGAAAATAAATACTAATATCATTACAACATAAATAAGAAATCACAGACGTTAATGGTTATACCAAAATTAGTTCGCGCTCTTAGAATTAACGTGCATTACAATATAATACTTGGAAGCCTAACGAGCTATTTACCAGGGTTTTCATAATAAACAAATGAATTATGGATATTTATTTCTTTAAGTGGTTTTGTTTGTAGCTTGGACTAAGTAATATTTTGTGGGAGCAAAGATTTTATGCTTAGGAATAAGTATAGATTAGCTTTCTTCTGTACAAATTGTAATAAAGATCCCACCAAAAACATACTGTAAAAAACTAGCCAAGTCTCTATGGAACTGCTTGTTTATCTCTAAAAAGTAATGAAATCTAGACAAAGTCGTGCTGAGTCTTAGGTTCCTTACTGCAATTTCTTTACTATAACAGTTAATGTTATATAACTGGCCGTTGACTTGTACCCAATTACTTATAAAGAATGTTCAACGGCCAGTCATATCACATTAACTGTTGCAGTAAAAAAATCGCAGTAAGAAACCTAAGACTCAGCACGACTTTATCTAGATTTCATTACTTTTTAGAAAAGATAGAAAAACTGCTCTTATCGCTCTAGTCCTAAGTTCAATTCCCAAAGCTGGTAAAAGTTTTATTGAGTTTTTTAGTCAGAAACTCAATAACTGTCCCGTATTTGGATACTGATGCTTGCTGTTGATGTATGATTTGATAAGAGAGTAAAGTTTTATAATATCAAGATTCGATTTTTTATATCAAATTTGTTATGTGTGAAAGTGAGTGTTTTAGCACCTAGATATTGGTGTTGGACTGTATAAAACACTAGCTGTTGCCCCCCAGTTTTGCCCGCGTTCCGGGAGTACGTTTCCTAAAATATATCCTATGTTACTCGGGGCAGCTTCCCAACAGTGAAAGAATTTTTAAAATCGGTCCAGTTCTTCATGTGTCTTCCTCTTATCTTTCCTTTCCTTAATCTTTTCTCTTCATAATGTAAGTATAAATAGTATAAATTACTCTGGTTAAGTGTGAAATTCTTTGAAACAGCTACAGCTACAGGTTCTAAGGATAAACCTATTCTGTATGTTTTCAATATTTCTTCGAAAACCATTCAAATACGACGAGAATAACGCAGAAATCTTCTAGAAACTTCCAGTAACATAGAATCCACCTTAACACCACTAATGAAGCACTAAAATCAAGTCAGAAATACGATAACACAGAAATCAAGTCAGCTCATACATTAGGTGTACGAAACTCATCATAATTTCCCCTCACACTAATACTCGACTTGAATATTTAATGGGACTGCATTTCTACAACGCTCCGACTTAGCTTAATTTTCAGTTTGAACGTATAACCCGACAAAATTCAGTACACACCCCCCTCAAACTCCACCACCATTCGTAGCAGCAACCTCGCAATTTAGTCGCGTCATACTTGCTAGAGAGTCGAGAAATAGCTTACGTATGCCGAAGTGAATTGCAATGAATTTCGGTATTTGATGTGAAATGAAATTAATTACCGTATTTTATTAAGTTGGCTAATTAGTTATGTGGTTTAATGGCCTTTTTCTCCGTTTATAGTCGGGCTTTAGGGACTACACACACTTATTCAGCTGTATTCAGCTTTTGCCCATAGAAAACAACGATTTTGTATGAAGACGCGTACGAATCCGTTCAGCTTTCCGCGTCCATTCAGCTTTCGCGGCAAACGAGTATGAAATGGGAACAAATGTGTTTTTATCTTGCGAGTGCTTTAGATAGACTTCAGCGCTTTTCTGCCACGAGCAGCGCTGTTCTGCCACGTTCAGAGCGCTGTTCCGCCGCGTTCGACGCTGAATGCGCTGAATAAGTGTGACCAAAATCGTTCAGCAAAACGCGAATGGAGCTGAATAAGTGTGTTTAGTCCCTTAGTCCGGGTTTCGTGTAAGTTCTTTTGGTGGTCTAATTTTGAATGAAGAACAAGCTTATGTAAACTCCAAAATGCAGGAATGAAAAGAAAAACGAAATTCACATCATAATTTAGTTTTAGGATTTTTTTGAAAAACTTTAATTGCTTAACTGACCTACTACCTCGTTGGTCTAATGGTCGTCGTTTTAATTAGAGTTAATGAGATTTTAAAATTATTTCAGTGTTAGATAGTTTATGTATTGAGGAAGGCTATAGACTACTTTTTAACTGAGTACGGAAAGAAGTTTATACGAACTATGGTACGCAAGTGACACCATTGACGGCACTTATAGAGATAAGCATAGAAGGTATATATAATATTGATAGTGCAGACGACATCAGGTCAACGTATACGAATCTGTCAAAAATCAATCGAACATTAACCTACCACCATTACGTACGATAAGGTTGAAAATCTATTGCAGAAATTTGACAGATTGTGGTAGCTTGATGTGCTGTCGTCTGTACAAGATTAAAATCATGACCTATTTTCATATTGAGTAAAAAAAAATCCACTTGGTTTTTCATCTGTATCCAGTCTCTCTATCAATCCATTTTTTCTGTCAGACAATCTCTAGTTTACTTTTGTTCCGTGAATGATTGAATTGGTTTCAGTTCAGAAGTTAGGAGCCGAACAAAATAAAACTTGTTGCGAAAAATTGAGATTTATTTCAGCTCCCCGGATTTTACGATGGATAGCGAGTTTTTTTAGGTTACTGTAGAGAAACAAGGTAAATGTTAAAAGTATTAATTTTCCTCAACAATATCTAAATAATATTTTTCCCGTTGTAAATTTCCATTATCGTTTTGATTTTCCCTTAGTCCGTTTTGTAGATCCTTGTATACAGACAAAGCTCAAAAAGATACACTTCATTATCAGCCTTTTTTATCGTCCCACTGCTGGGCACAGGCCTCCTCTCACACTTAAAGGATTGAACGTTAATCACCACGCTTGCTCAATGCGGTTTGGTGATTTCAGACTTTACAGTCCAGGTTTCCCCGAGATGTTTTCCTTCACCTTTAGTCAGCCATGGTGTCCAAGATATTCTTAGAAAATACATACAAACTTTGAAAAGCTGCAGTGGTACTTGCCTGACCTGGAATCGAGCCCACACACTCATACTGAAGAGGTTGGTGTTTTATCCAATAGGCAACCACGACTGCAAACATATACTACGACTAAAGACACACTTATGTAGTGCCATAGTAGGTACCGCGTTATCAGGTTCAAACCTTATCACAATTACAGAAGGTTAATGTTCGATTAGTAAATACAGATTCCTTTTCCAAACTACGTTGGGGTCGGCTTCCAGTCTAACCGGATGCAGCTTAGAACCAGTGTTTTACATGGAGCGACTGCCCGTCTGACCTCCACAACCCTGTTACCCGGGCAACCTTGAGCACCCCTTGGTCAGATGCGTTGTTCAGACTTTCTGACTTCTGACTACCCATAACGACTGTCAAAGATGTTCAAATGACAGCCGGGACCCACCAGTTTATCGTGCCTTCCGAAACACGGAAACACTCATTATGACAAGAAGTTCACCCATCGACGGACCGACTGTGCCAGGCATTGCTTAATCTATGATCGATCGATCCGCGCGGCTTTGTCTTAGCCACGACAGCACAGCAGCCATTCTAGGCAGATTGTGCTAACACCGCCAATCTTGATTCCGTACGTATTCAAATCAACTTAGTTAAAATTAAAGCACTTTAAAGCAATATCTTAAGAATCTCAGCAACTGAAGTCCTTTAATTTTTTTATTGTGTTTCATAAAAACAAAAGAGATTTTATATCTCATTGTCTTCTTTTATTAATATCTGGTCGTTTTGTTTATTTTGTTTCTTCAGGTGTCATGATATTTACAACCTTATTCTTTACTACATAGGGTTCAATTTGGATTGTAAGTGAGGTGAATTTTTATTTTGTTAGATTGGATGGGCTAATAATATATATAAGAGGCTTTTTAGGGTTCCGTACCCGAAGGGTAAACGGGACCCTTTTACTAAGACTCCGTTGTCTGTCTGTCTCCAGGCTGTATCTCATAATCTGTGATAGGCAGAAAGCTGGAATTTTCACAAATGATGTATTTCCGTTGCCGCTATAACAACAAATACAAAAAATTAAAAAAATGACATATTAAGGAGGGTCCCCATACAATAAACATGTGAAACCGCAAATTATAACTTTGTTATTCATATATTTGTATGAAAAACAAAGTTATTTTTTGCTGCCCGAAAAATGTATTTTGGCTAGTTGTAGGTAAGAGCCGAAACACATAACCGCGTTGCGGCGCCGCGCCGCTAAAATCGGTGTTTTGCGTTGCGGCGTTGCGACGTCGCGAAAAAGAGCGTTATCGCCGGGTAACCAGTTCCTCGTGATTTTTTATTGTGGATAGACGTGTCTCTGCCATGGACAATCGTGAGAAACTTATTGCTTATTTATTATTAAAAAGACATTACTCTGTTTTAAATAAACGGCAAAGAAGATACTGGATTCATCCATTTAATAAGGCTATGAATCCCGATGGCGAGTACTTTTCTCGAAAATACAGAGCATTAAAGATAGACGAAAATAAATTTTTCGCCTACTTTAGAATGAGTATATCATCATTTGAAGAGCTACTACTACTATTTGCTAGAGTGATAGAAACAAACTAAATCATTGTCACCAAGTATGACATCATAACGCTGAAACTAGCGTTGCCACGCCGCTACAATTGGCGGTGTCGCTACTGCCAATTCTCGCGGCGCGGCGCCGCAACGCGGTTATGTGTTTTGGCCCTAATAGATACGTTCATATTTCATAAATAATGTCACGGAACCCTTGGCCGGTTTTTTCTTGAAGATTTGTTTTGACCTTTGAGAAGCAACATTTAATTTTTGTAACTGTTTAGTAATAATTATGTAATATCGTTATGTTTGTCTATTGGAATTTTCTGTGATTTACAATAAAGTGGGATGAAATATAAATAATTCATTGGTAAATTATAACAATCTGTTTGATGTATTTTTTATCAAAGATTGAAGTGATCCTTTGTTTCGTACTTATGTTATTCTTCTTATATTCGTTAACAATACATAACAACCATTATATTTTTTACTAGCCGTTTTCCCGCGGTTTCACTCGCATCCCGTGGGAATTACTGCCCGTACCCGGATAAAATATAGCCTATGTCACTCGTGGATAATGTAGCTTTCGAATGGTGAAAGAATTTTTAAAATCGGTCCAGTAGTTTTTGAGCCTATTCATTACAACCAAACAAACAAACAAACAAAGTTTTCCTCTTTATAATATTAGTATAGATATGTATTCTGGAAATGGAAATATTCTGGAATGGAATATAAAAATTAGACTAATTTTTGTATCTTTTTTTTATTTAAGGAAATCGTTTTAGTTACACTACTAATTCAGGAACGGCTGAACCGATAAGACTGAAAATTGGTGAGGAGGTAGCTTAGACCTGGGTAAAGCCATAGGGTAGTAGAAAGGGTTGCGGGTGAAACCGTGGGTGAGCGGAAGCAAGCACAAACTAGTAAGCTACACTACAAACTAATGATCGAATAAATTATTACAAACAAAGTTAATTTCATACCATATCAAAAACAATACTAACATCTTTGGCTCATCTTTGGAACATCTTTGGCAGTCGTTACGGGTAGTCAGAAGCCAGAAAGTTTGACAACCAGTCTTACCAAGGAGTGCCGGTATCCTGGTTAACTGGGTGACTGCCTCGTTGGTCTAGTGGTCGCATAGCGCGACTGCCGATCACAGGTCTCGGGTTCGATTCCCGGGCCAGGCCGAAATCGCTTTGTGGGTTTTAGAAACTTTCACAAAGCAGCCCGGAGTTGGGAAGTTGGCGGTGTTACACCCCCGTGCCTGGGAGGGCACGTAAAGCCGTCGTCCTCGATTGCTACTCAGTAGCAGTCGTATATAATTCCACGTCAGAGGCCGTCAGACGGATTTGAGAAAACTCTGACACTAGGGCTTGTTAGGTGATTAAACCTGCAGCTCACTCGATAAGAAGAAGGTTAACTGGGTTGTGGTGGTCAGACAGGCAGTCGCTCCATGTAAAACACTGGTTCTCAGCTGCATTCGGTTAGATCGGAAGCCGACCCCAACGTAGTTGGGAAAAGGCTAGGCAGATGATATCAAAAACAATACTACTTAAATCAAAAGACATTAACAAAAACTCATTACAACCCTTTATCAAAATCACGTCCATTCCTTATCTTAACCCTAAAATAACTCATTGGCAAAAGTTAGTCCTAATCGCGAACTGGTTATATTCAAACATTAAATACATTTCAGGCCAAGCTCTGTTTGAGTGGCCTGACCCACTATCAATCACAGACAGGCCTTGGAACCATTTTTCAAGGATCAGGATAAAAAGGAATGAAGTTCCTTTTTTTAGAAAGTTTGTTTTTCTGACATGTTGATGGTATTGATAGTGGTTAATTTGTTTTTTATTGTGTTTTGTTTTGATTGAATAGTAAAGTGCGACTGCTGTTCTGTGTAGGGTTCGATTTCTGGGTCGACCCGAATTCGATATGTGGGTTTCCCTTTTCGAATTTATTAATTTTTAATCGATTAGGTGATTGATACACCCATGCATTATTATTTGTCAGAATGTTCCTAGCTGAGTTGAAAAGCTTTTCACAAAGGCGAGTTGAATTTTGTGGACTTTGCAATTAGATCAGGTGTTTCATAAATTATACCATTAAAATAAATATTTAGTTTTGACCAACAATTACACTGCAATTATATAATTTATTAGACTTAGCACGATATACATTATTTTGGTATAATTAAACACCTATCAGGCACATTAGTAGCCATTATTAATGATTACAATCCGCTATTATTGTTGGTAGACAATTGGGGGCTTATGATGTAACTAGCAATTGCTGGGTGCGACTGGTTGTTGAATTTATAGGTAGGAAAAAATACCAAAACGGTTTGTAATAGTTTCTTATACGTATTAAGTGGTGCAGGAGACATGATATCTTTATAAATTGTGTCTTTGGTGTTTCTTATTATAAGTAAGTTTTACGTGACCTCTTTAAGAATGGAAATAATGAGGATTTCAAAAGTTATCGTTGATTAATCATGACGTGCATTTCTTTTGATGAATTATTCAGTTTGCTTATTTTAATATACCTAAATAATTAGTTGCGCTAACTCTTCATATGTGTATGTAGGTATTTATTAAAAATCCAGCTGCCAAACCCATTGAACAAGCACTCATTTAAAACCCCAAATAAGTTAATAGTTGTCATTTAACTAACCATACAGATATTAATTCCATTTCCCACTTACTATACAATTAAATAAATCACCAACTTTTAACCACCACAAAAAAAATACACAACAATCTCCAATATCCATACAAGTTAGTATAACCAGCAACCAGTTGTACATAACCGTTGTCCAATAACCCCATGTGATACGGGAATTGAGTCGATTGATGTCGACGATACCCACGGGATGGCTTTATTGATTGTCCCACTGTACGGACTACTGATTTTAATGCTTTTTGTTCGTACATACAAACAGATGTTTGTTTTCTTTTGTTATTATTCAAGGTATTGTTGGAAATTGCTAGTTTTGTATGTAGGTAATCTTTTATCGAGTGAGCTGCAGGTTCAATCACCTAACAAGCCCTAGTGTCTGAGTTTTCTCAAATCAGCCTAACGGCCTCTGACGTGGAACAACTACTGCTGCTGAGTAGCATTCGAGGATGCTAACTTCTAAACTCCAGGCTGCTTTGTGAAAGTTTCTAAAACCAGCGAAGCTATTTCAGCCTGACCCGGGAATCGAACCCGAGACCGATGGCTCGGCAGTCGCACTATGCGACCACTAGCCCATCGAGGCACTATGTTTGTTATGTATGTATGTACGCAATTAATTAGTGTATGTACAGACACCGAATCTGTATTTTACCAATCGAACATTAACCTTCTGTAATAAGATTGAAAATGTACGGAAGAGACAGATTGAGGTAAGCTGATGAGCTTGCGTCTGTACTAACTAATAAATAAAAATATTACTTGTTTATCTGTCTGGGTCTACGGCTTAAATCAATGAACATAAATTCAAGCAGAATTAACTATGGAAAAAATAATAGCAAAATCTTAACCTACATTTCCAAGAACATTTTTATAATTCACCGGATTAATTATCCCCAAGTTTATATCGCAAATCGAATAACTTCTCTCTCGAATTAAAATAATCTTCTTATCCGATGAATATAAATCAAAAGCGATCCGAGAATCGATTGTTATCGTATTAAGTGGACGTATCGAGTTGTTTCAGGGTTCTGGCGTGTTTCCAGCCCTTCACGTAATTTGGCGCGAACCAGATAATATCTGACGGAGTTGCGTTTTGTTCGTGTGGTATCGCGTGGGTGTAGGAATGTAGGTACCTTATGAATGTATAGAGTTTTTGTACTAATATTGCTTTGCGACCTATTTTTAGTACCTGTATTTAAATTTGAAAAGACATGGAGACCCATTGAGTTAAAAATAACGCCTATTACTGATGATTGAAAGTTGCATCGCCTTAATTTTTTGGGAATTCATTAAAATTACCCCTCCCGTTATGAGTTGACACTATGACTGTGTGACACTGTAAGGTTTGCTCGTTCAAATGCATTTAAATCAATAAACTAAGATGACTATATAACTGATAATTATCATTTAGGTACTACCAATAATAAGACGATTTTGTAATTCAAATATTATTCTCTGTTCAACCGTCCTTTCTATAGGTTCATTAGTTCTCTGTGTGCGATGCAATTTGTTTTAAGGATATGGAGCACGCCACTACTTTGGTTTGTGTATATCTAGATTTTTTATATTTGGGGAAAGAAATAAGGCATGTGCGAAAATAATTTGGTGATGCTTCAATTCTGCCTGTCGCGTTCTCACCCAAAAATTACTGAACCGATTTTAATGAAATTTTCGGCACAGCTAGACTAGAGCTTGACAAAAGATATAGACCACTTTTTAGCCGATAGCCGAAGGTGAGTGCAACCGTGGGGATCGGTTAGTAAAATTATCACACTAATATTATAAAGGCTAAAATTTTTGGTTGTGTGTTTGTTAATTTTTCATGAGCAAATAGCTAAAATGAATAGTTTATATTATTAGCAAAATATCATACAGACTACTTATATCCTCCATACTCCGAAAGAACACTTCGGGACACGGGTGAAACCACGAAACTAGTCTACAAACCATCACCGATCAATCTACATACCCGCAGGCAATAAAATTGCTTCAAGCCCACAAATCGGGCTGCAGTACAGGAGCCACATATTTCAGGCACGTTATCGCGCTAGGCTAAGCAACCTTTCTACTGATACCATCTAGAACCGCGTGAAGATTGTGTTCAACACGAATGTTAGACTTGCTAGTCTTTACTACTATTGGAGTGTTTTATAGCCAATTCACGGGTTTCAGATAAAATTCTAAATAGCTATCTGAGAGATAGTGCCATAGTAATGTTTTTATCTGTCAGATAGCTATCAAGATAGAGTTCTATCTGGAACCGGTGAAACTGGCTGTTAGTAATTTGGGATGGTTAGAAAGGAATTTAATTGGATTTGCTTGTGGTGTTTTATAGTTTTGGATAGTCAATGGAAGTATGTTATTTATGAAGGGAGAAAACATTTAAAACAGGCTTTTGTCAGTGGAATATTTATTAACTTTACAGAACACCATTTTGTACAATCTCATAAGACACACATACATTGTTTTACTCAAAGACAATATCACTCATAGACAGAAAGGAGGTATTACATTGTTTCAACAGTTAAAGTAATGTAAGATATATGGGTGATTTTTTTTACATGTAGTGTATAAAAGTAGGCCGCTATCATCTTTAAATCCATACTGTAACACTATGAAGTAAGCCTCTGTCTGTCTGTCGCGCTTCCACGACATAACTTTTGAATAGATACACTAGATAGATACTGAGAAAGGACCTAGGTAATGTTATTATCGACTTTGATCGATTTGTTAACTTTAAAAGAAAGGCTGAAGTCTCAAAGAAAACCAACTTTTAACAGACTAGAATAAAAATGACAGATTTTTTTTTCAGGCACTCAGTTGCTTGAAAAATAAACTTTATACTAAAAATATATTGTGAATCTTTAACCTCCCTATAAAACTTGAAGTTCAATAAATCTTAGCCAACTAGCGATAATGTAAAGTACGTCCGACATAACATTTAGACAGCTGCCAACCACAAAAAAGGATAGTCGTAAAGATAAACGGTTCTATCCATTTTTACTTTACGAGTGCTATGATACTTATCTGTGAGTTTTTCTCTCATTTCTGTTCGATTTGAAACCTCCGTAACTACCTCAATGTAGCATTTACACACACATGTATAACTCACTAGCTTTCCTAAAATAAAGCATCTATACCCAAAGGTCTTGGGTTAGATTCCCGGGTCGGGCCGAATTGCTTTGTGGGTTTTAGAAACTTTCACGAAGCAACCTGGAATCTGGAAGTTGGTGATTACGTGATCGTATCGGAGAGCACGTTAATGTCGGTCATGCGCCTGATCTCTCTCCGGTCGTGTAGGATTGCCGTCTCATCGGGCTATGACAGTGAGGGAATAGGGAGTGCACCTGTGTCTGCGCAAATGCTTGTGCACTATAATATGTCCTGCGCAGCTGGCTGATCTCATCTCCTTACATGAGAACAGCCACCGTGGCCGACAATCGGCTAGGACAACATCATTATCACTAGGTCTTATTAAGGCACGTTCTGGGAGTGAGCTGCCAACTGCAACTGCCGACCGCAAGTGTCGCAGCTGCACTATTGGTTTGTTTGATCGAAGTGACAGCAGGTCGATCAACAGTTGCAGTCGGCGACTCGCTTCCTAAACGTACCTTTATGTATAACGCGTAATAAATACTAGTAAGTATACTGAGAATAACAATTTTAATTTTAAGTAATCATAAATAGGTATATTTGTATTCGTAAAGCAAGCAAACAAAGCCTGTATAGGTACCTTCTGAGTACAAAAATACGATATCGTTTTTCAATTCCATATATTATAACAAAAAGATATAGCAAAAATACCTAGAAACCTATGAAAGCGCGTGCCCTATATTCCATTGATAACATTGAGGCCCTTTGGAAACATTTTAAGGTCAGATCTGTTTTACCGTGCGTCGTGTTATGTTATCGTTGGCCGACATTCTCAAAAACTTTCATTCCGCCATTATCCCGCAAACTCTTTCCACGTTGACGTGGGGTGCAGGTTGTAGGAAAGGGCGATTTAATTGTAAAATATCTATAATATAAAAACCGGCCAAGGGCGAGTCGGACTCGCGCACGAAGGGTTCCGTTCCATTATCTATGAAAAATAAATTACCTACAATTAGCCAAAACACGAACATTTCTCGGTAACAAAAAATAACTTTGTTTTTCATACAAATATATGAATACCAAAGTTATAATTTGCGGTTACACAAAAAGTGCTATATCTCAAAAACTACTGACTGTATTTCGTTCAAACCAATTTTGGTTGATAGTTTTTATTAAGATCTATAACATATATTTTTTTTAGATTTTTCACTTTGGTAGTTTAGAAATTACAGGGGGGGGGACACACATTTTAGCACTTTGAAAGTGTCTTACTCTGAAATTATTGACTTTCATAAAAAATGGTTTTAGAAACCTTAATCTCATTTTTAAAGACCTATCTATAGACACCCCACAAGTATGGGTTACATGAAAAAAAACATTTTCAGTTTCAGTTCCATGTATGGGGAGCCCCCTTCTAACATTATTTTTTTTTTATTTTTGCATAAGAATCGTAAAGCGGTTAATGTAATACATCTACTTACCGAGTTTGAATGGTGTAGTCTTAATAGTTTCGGAATAAACTGGCTGTGACATACGGACAGACAGACAGACAGACAGACAGACAGACAGACAGGACGAATCTATAAGGGTTCCGTTTTTTGCCATTCGGCTACGGAACCCTAAAAATGAATCGCTAAATGTGTTGGTAAGCGCATAACTCAAGAACGGCTGGACCGATCGGGCTTATTTTGGTCTTAAAATGTTTGTACAGATCGAAAGAAGGTTTTAACGATGAGAAAATATGATTATAAAAAAAATCAGGATCCGCGTACGAAGTTGCGGGCAAAAGCTAGTTATACATAAAGTTGTAGATCTGACAAATAATACCACAGAAACATTTACAATTTCGACTACTTTTCAATGGCATTATTTGTCAGAAAGCTATCTAATCTAGAACTTTATCTAATACTCATTACTCAGGGTTTATTCCGATTGGACGTTACATGTTAAACGTGAAATAATTAATTCTTTCGAAATGCTTGTGAATTGCGGAATGCATAGTGTTAAGAAAATAAATATAACCCGCTCTTTAACGATAAGAACACAAGCGGATTATCCATTTGGCAAAGTTCGATTTTGTGTGATTTTGCGTGGATTTCATAGAAGCTTATGCAACATGAGATTCTTTTTACCATCTACCGCGGCGGTGCGCGATGCCACATGAAATATCTAACATGCAATGTTCTCATAACTTGTACCGCAGCTCAAACGCTCTCCGCCCGCCCGAACATATTGGAACTTCTGTAAAATGTTCGTACGTTTACGTTATATTCCATACAACTACTTTTTATTGGAATAGACTTGTTGAACTTTTGTTATGGCCCCACTTCGTTGTTTTGTTGTCCGTACTGTTTTGTTTAAGAGTTTTTTAATAGGTTCAGAACAGCTCTATTAATTAGTTTTTAAGTTAAAAAAGTATTATATTTACAAAGAACTTATCTATTTTATAATATTTACACACTTAAAATTACCTAAAACTAAAAAATAGTTAAAGTGAATTGCGGCTTTGATTTAAACATCTTTGGCAGTAATTACGGGTAGTCAGAAAACCAGAAAGTGACAACCAGTTTTACTAACTCCGGAATTCAATATTCTGTCTATCTCTGGATTTGCTTACTAAAGATAGGTTTTTGACATTACTTGTATGGGGCTAATGTCAAAATTCTATCTCTAGTAAGCAAATCCAAAAATAGATAGGTTATCGGAAACGGCCGTAAGTGGTTGAAGAGGTCAGATAGGTGGTCACGCCATGTGTACTCAGCTGAATCCTAGTTAAGATTGGAAGCCGACCCCAAAATATTGTGGAAAAAGGTTAGGCAGATGATAAAATAGTTTTTGGCTTATTTTGGTCTGTTTTAATGGGATTTGTGGTGGTGGTTAAATACGTAATATTACATAGTTACAATAATATGTGGTCAAAACACCTCACTGGTGGTTTGTGGTATTGTTGTGGATATAAGCATTGATAAACATGTTTGTCTTTTAATCTGATGTTGGTGAATATACCTACATACTTTACATTATAATACATGCTCTCGGAAGCATGAGTGTATTAGCACAAAATTTTAGACTTCAGGCTATTTTGTAAAAGTTCATTAAAATGTTCACACATTACGGCCAGGCCCGGGAGTCAAACCTGAGGTCCCGTGCACAGAAGTCGGGCTTTACGACCATTAGACCAACGGAGTAGTCTAGTAAAAAAATAAATGACCAAACAACAAACTAACCCCTATATTTTAGTTCTATCACAACTATTTATTATCTAATCTAACAAATTGCAGGCATATTGCCTAGATCTCGCAATGCATTGTAATAATATGGGAGTCCAAACGACTTGTGTTGTAAGTGGTGCCTTCAAAAACCTAATTTTTGCGATAAGGCACCAAGAAAATTGGCTTCCGACCTTCCAGTGTCATTTTATTAGATACGCCTTACTATTTGTTTTCGACTTTTTTTTGTTTTTGATTTCAAATATAAATGAAGCTGATTTCTTTTGGTTAAAATGTTTGTTGCTAGGCAAGCTTTTCATGATCATCTATACTTCTATACTCATATTATAAAGCTGAAGAGTTTGTTTGTTTGTTTGTTTGAACGCGCTAATCTCAGGAAGTACTGGTCAGATTTGAAAAATTCTTTCAGTGTTAGATAGCCCATTTATCGAGGAAGGTTATAGGCTACTTTTTATTCGGGTGTGCGCAGTAGTTCCTACGGGAAAGCGGGTGAAACTGCTGGCGGAAGCTAGTAGCTTAAATAAGGCCAATATCACGCTCAAACTTAGGTCACCCTAATTTTTGCTGTACGGTTTTAGGTAGAACTAGCTATATGGTTACTGGAGGAGGTGCTTTCTGGTAGAATTACGTATCCCCTTGAGGCCTATCTAATAGTTTAAAAAGGTAAATATCCCCTTCTTGGGTCAGGCCTTCGCCTCACAGTAAACCTTTTAGGCTGTGACAACGGAAAGATAAAAATTCAGAATTTTAAACTGCTAAAAAAGCGTATGAAATTTGAAGAGTTCTCTCGATTTATCCAGGATCCCATCATCAAATCCTGGTCTCCTTACCATGGGACCACCTGTGAAGAACACCCTTTCAAACAAAAAAAGAATTTTGAATATCGGTCCAGACATCTTCGAGTAATCGTTGAACATACGGTCGAATTGAGAACCTCCCCCTTTTTGGGAAGTCGGTTAAAAGTACCAACATGAAATGGCTAGGCCAGAGCTTGAACTTTGTGAACAAAAGTCAAGTTTGCTCCAAAAAATAGGGCCATTTCTGGAACATTCGAGAACCTTCAGTAAGTACACGGGGCGCAGATCGGCGATTCTCTACACAGATTATGTCTACCTGTAACGGGGGAAAGCAAATTTTGCGAATTTGACCCAAGCGTAAGAAAATAATTGTCTATTCGTTTGCAAAGAGAAAAAAACGGTTTACGTACTAACCGTTTCAGGTAATTGATACCGCTGAAGAAAAATAGAAGCTGTTTTATTTTCTTTATTTTGGTTTTTTTAGAACTTTTCGGTCTTAAGACTATTTGTTGGTATTGAGTTTGTTGTGACCTATTTAGTTTTTACGAGTATATTGCTTTTGTAATAAGGTTTTTTATTCCCTAGATTTCATTATTTTTCTCTACCATTTTTATGTACAGACGACTGCACATAAGTCTACCTCGATCTGTCAAATTTCTTCAATAGATTTTCAACCTTATCACAATAGTGGAAGGCTAATGTTCGATTGGTAAAATTTTACAGATTCGAGTAGTTTGATCTGCTGGCGTCTGTACCTGGAAACAATCGCGACATCAAAAGCCGAACCACGCGGAACGTTGTAAATCTGTCACGCCCAAGTTTTCTATCTATAGACGTAAAAGTTTTGCACAAGAAAAGCACCAAATTCGCAATTAAATTAAAAGATATATCTCTGAAAGCAGACCTCGCGATACACTGAGGAAGCTCCCTATCTTTGTCCAATTACTTGGTAGAAAAAACTTCGGTTTCGTCTGAAAACGGTTTAATCATGTAATATGTCAAAGGGTTTCTTGGGTGTTGACGTAATGTAGAAGACGAGGCGATTTCTATGAAAGTAAAAGGCGTATAATCGTTATGACGACCTCCTTCGTATTTGGGAAGGCACGTTAAATTGGTGGGTTTCAGCTATCATTTGAATATCTTTAGCAATTGTAACGGATACTCAGTAGCCAGAAAGTCTGACAACCAGTCTTGCCCCTTGGGTTGCCCGGGTTACTGCGATGTGGAGATCAGATAGTCAGTCACACCATGTACAACACTAGTACTCAGCTGCATCTGGTTACACTCGAAGTCGTTGCCAATATAGTTGGAAGGCTTGGCTACAAAAGATGAGTATTAGTCTCACTGAGTTCATCTCATCTGCCTAGCCTTTTCCCTAGTCTCACCGAGTTAGGTGACGTTAATACCATCCAAGAATTTTACCTATCACTTTTTTTTCCAAAACGCTATCGCCTATCCCTCAAACCACTTCTTAGAAGGCACATTATCAGGACACGTCCTTTATTCTATTTATTGTTGGGGCACATATTGTGCCTGTCTCGAAGGCCGAGGGTCAACCTGCCGTAAACTGCGGGACACGATTACCTGGTCACTGGAAATTATATTAGATTTTTTTGGGAAACAGGTTTCGTTTTGGTGGTGGAATAGTCTGAATTTGGAATTTTATTTTGTAGTTGGGTGTTTAGGTGTTATTTAATTATAAGTTAAAAAAAATACAGGAAAATATAATTAATTTCATTCTACTAGATATTTTGGTCTGGACATGTTTTCTTTGCATGATTTTTACAGAATATGCTCGAAGATTTTTTTTCTATGCTAAAATAACTACTGTTCTTTTAATATTTGAAAACAATTATTCCATTTTACATAGTTACGTGGGCTGTATCACGTATTCGTACATTTCATTTATATAAAACTAATTCAATATTCTATTCAAGTGCTTTCTGAAACAGGTTTCGTTTACTTATGTAAATTGAAAATAAAAACAGTGAAAATAAAGTAGAAATGGAGGGTAATTTATTCTTCATTTTAGAGGTCATGTTACACATCATCTGCTAAGCCTTTTCCTTCTTTAAACATTAACATATGTTGTGTTTTCTAATATCTCTGTTGTTTTTATTTTTCTTTGTTTATTATTTCAATATATACCAAATATTTTGTTTTCAATCTAGCCTTACAATACAAAACAGGGATTTATTGGAGAACACTAATGACTTGCTATAACCTAAAATAACTACTAGGAGTTCTGTCGATAAATTCTAATTAATTTGCCGAATCTATGACGTCAGAGTGACGTAATAGTTGAAAGATTGTCGCAGGTCCGAAAACAAATTAATGTAATACGTAATTATTTGGTCTTGATCTGATCTCATTTGGCTGTTAGGGAATGAATAATATCTTTGTTTGGCATTTGGAAAAAAGGAACTGATTTTATAGACAGATGTTTTTAAAGGAACTTCAAAAAATTGTATGTACCAATGTAGATAAATGTTAATTTGAATCTTCAGGTATTATAAAGCACTAGCTTCCGCCAGCGGTTTCACCCAAGTCCCGTGGAAACTACTTCGCGTACCCGAATAAAGCCTTCCTCGATAAATGGTCTATCCAACTCTGAAAGAAATTCTGAAATCGAACCAGTAGTTCCTGTGATTAGCGCGTTTAAACAAACAAACTCTTCAGCTTTACTTTTATAATGATAGGTATACATAGATTTATGATGTTGCTTAAATCAGCCCCCAGCAAACACTGCAGTAAGAGCTAATATTATTAAAATATATTTGTTTGTTTATTGTGTGTAATATTCATATATATTTCGAATCCATTGATTAAATAATAACACAATTGTCTCAAACACGCAAACCTTTTATTTATTTCCATCGGAGAACACGCGATTGCAATTAAGAATCCAAATAACTATAACAAACTAAATTAATGCTTAAAATAATAAAAAATATTTTCTATCACTACAACTAATTTGAAGCAAAATAATGAAGACTGAAAGAATAACAATATAACTTTTCTATTAGGCTAACGTAAACGTGTTTTTATCGTAAAACTACTGTTTACCTACCACGAATTTTCACAGTCTATTTTCAAAGTAAATACCTAGTTGTTTTATGAAAAACGAAGCTTTATGCTGTAGGTGAACTTGAGCTTAAGTATAGTAACAATGGCGTCCACGGCCGATTGTCGGCCATGGCGCCTGTTCTCATATAAGGAGATCAGCCAGCTACGCAGGACAGATTGTAGTGCATAAGCATATGCGCAGACACAGGTGCACTTCCTATTCCCTCACACTCAAACCCGATGGGACGGGATCAATCATCAACTTCCAACTCCGGGCTGCTTTGTGAAAGTTTTTAAAACCCGCAAACCGATTTCAGCCCGACCCCAGACCTCGTGCACAGCAGTCGGCTATGCGACAGCTAGATCAACGAGGTATATGGAAGTATATATTATGTACTTATCATCATCATCATCATCAGCTTTTATATTGTCCCACTGCAGGGCACAGACCTCCTCTCATACAGAGAAGTATTGAGCGTTACTCACCACGCTTGCTTGACATCAGTCCATTCCATCAGTCTGGTCAGAATGATGGGAGAATTATCGTGTAACCGGCTGATTGGCGGACTGATATTCCAGAATAAACCGTGTTTTTCGACCGTCATTTTGGCATCAGTCTGAGCCGGGCCTGATGGAATAGACTGACGCCAGACTGATCGTTTAATCCTTGTCTTACAGTCCAGGTTTCCTCGCGATGATTTCGTTCACCTTTTTATCAGCCATTGATGTCCCAGATACACTTAGAAGGTATTATTTGAATAATTCTTTGACTATTGGGAAGTTATTTAGCGGTAATTTAGGCTAAATTGTATCCAGGCATGAAAAGTACACAGGCGAAACCGTAGAATAAAGCTAGTATAGAAATGAAGACGATAATAACTATACTGGTCATCTACTTAATGTTAATTTGAACAGCAAACGTCTAAAA
The DNA here is from genome assembly GCA_002382865.2 of Heliothis virescens. Lineage (NCBI taxonomy): Eukaryota > Metazoa > Arthropoda > Insecta > Lepidoptera > Noctuidae > Heliothis > Heliothis virescens. The sequence continues at coordinate 2,352,783 of NWSH02000329.1, read as the reverse complement.
CAAAGAAGTGAGCGCTATTTATTTTAATAAAAATCTATCTAGGTCGAGCAAAACTAAGCTATTCTGGGTATGACCTAAAAAGACGGTGACTTATATTATGTAAGGAAAAGTTTTACGGTGCATTTTTTGTTTATTTCTTAGTTTTGTAGTAGTTAACAATTATCTATACTAATATTGTAAAGAGGTAAAATTGTTTGTAAAATAAGTTTGTAAGTTTGTTTGTAGGTTTCCATTCGAAAGCTACATTATCCACGAGTGCCACAGTCTACGGGTACGGGCAGTATTTCCCACGGACCACGAGTGAAACCGGGGGAAAATGGTTAGTTTTATATATATTTATTCCTATACCTACGGCCAGTTTCATAGGTTCCAGATAAAGTTCTAGATAGCTATCTGACGGTTCATGCTATAAAAAAGTAGTCAAAATTAAAAAAAACATTTCTACGATACTATCATCATAGCTATCTAGAAATTTGTCTGGAAAACTGGAAACTGGCCGATAATATTCTTATAAATATCACCTACATTCTAATGTTTAATTTTTTTGCGTGATACAGGAAAAATTTAACAAGCAGAAGGGTGGTACGTTTTTTTGCACGCCAGTGTATTCCTCATCGATAAAGGTCGTAGGTATATCGATTGCAAACAAATTAGTAGTACGCCATTACGCCCTGGGCAGCCATTGTTGGCCCTCTTGACCCGATGGCAATTTGAATAACATTATTTCCCTGTTTCGGAAAAATGTTTTGTGAAAAATAATATTTTTTTGTTCTTAATGGTTTTTTGAGAGTTTGAGCACGAAGTACTGTGTTGTTTTTTTAAGTGTGGTGCAATCAATACCAGATTTTTATAGAAACTTAACATTCAGTTACATTTTCCGATCCAAAAGCCATTTTTAACCGACTTCAACAAAAAGGAGGAGGTTCTCAATTCGGCCGGTATTTTTTTTTTTTTTTTTTATGTATGTACACCGATTACTCCGAGGTTTCTGAACCGATTTACGTAATTCTTTTTTTGTTTGATACGGAATAGCTTCGAATTGGTCCCATAAAAATTTTATCCAGGTGGGCCCGTTAGTTTTCATTTTAGGAGCATTTTTCTAAAAAAATTACCTGTAAATTACAATGTACTGTAAATTAATAACAGGCCTCACCGGCCTGTTATCAAGTCATCCACGTAAAATTTTACATACTGATAAAAACGCAAGACTAAACTAAAAAGTATAAAATAAAAATAACTACGTTAAAAAAAACCGACTTCAAAACTAAAAAGTAAAAAATAAAAAGTTTATTAAAATAATAGGTTTGATGTCGGTGCCAAGTAAGTATTATATTGACTTACTTGGCACCGACATCAAACCTATTATTTTAATAAACTTTTTATTTTTTACTTTTTAGTTTTGAAGTCGGTTTTTTTTAACGTAGTTATTCTGTCACATGAGTATTCTGATGACACTAGATACTATTACATTCTGATGACAAAAATATTTCGGACAAATTATAGAAATATTGTTTCCCTGTTGTAGAGAACCAGCTATTTGTTCATTACAAGTTATTCCCTATACCACCTGTATCCCGAAGAGACTTCTCACTCCCCGCACCGGGATACAAATTTCTTCAGCTGTTTTGGCATTTAAGCGCGACAGGCATACAGACAAAGTTATTTTTGCATTTAAAGTATTATTAAGCATTTTTCAATAGCATCCAAACCTATCTTAGATGTAGTTCTACATGCATACATAACCGCAGTTTATTTAAGAGGCCAGCACATTGGTGACATTAAATTTCAGTAATTTGGTTAATTTGTGCCTATGTTATCGCAGAACAAATGGCCCAACGTGAGATACTGGCGGATTTTAAGCCACTGGCAAAATGCCAGCCTGTGGCATGTAGGAAAAGAATTAGATATTATAGAAGTGCTATCGTATTTTTTGGGTTTTGGTTCGTTAAATTTTATCGCTTGTGGTTTTGGCGCGTTCGATTCTATAGACAAGTTTGTGGTACACATGTTACTTGTGTGTTTAATTTTTAATCTATGTAAAATGATGTATAGTTCTCGCTACTACACGACAGTGTTTTTAAACTTTCGAGATTAGTACACATATTTATAAAGAATCGGGACTTAATCGCGATGCATTACTATAAAGGTACAATATCTCCTTCCTTGCCCGACGTGTCGGCCGTATTGCATAGACCGTGGTCATGGTTGAACTGAGAGAGGAGGTGCAGTTCGCCCTATTGATTATAAATACTATATTATTAAATCCTAATGCCGCTCCGCAATTGAATTTTGAAGACAAGTATACGTTATGGCCTATAATATTGTGCATTCAATGCACTTCAGTGTTTGATAGCCCATTCATCGAGCAAACCTCTGGCGGTAACTACTCAAAATATATTACGTTTCTATGTACTCGTAGTTCCAGTTTACAGATAGTCACTCGTCAACCTACACAGAATCACAGCAATAAATTCAATGTTACTTCCAGTCATTTAGTTCACAGTGTCAGAGTTATAGGGCAGTGTACTCCACACTTCGTGGCCTAGCATACACTGCATAGCTTCGTAAATAGTTCAGCTTTTTACGTGGACTACGTTTTTTTGCAAGTCAGTGTACCCGACTACATTTGGGTTATAAAGTGTGGTTGAGTGTGGTTGTCTTATTGATAAGATGGTGAATTTCTATTACTTTAGGAAAATCTTTATTTTTGAGTAGTAATTATCAGTAGGGAAAGTTTGAAGTCAAATTACTTTTGAAAAACTTGGGGCACTGCGTCGCGCAGCCGGATAAAAAGCCTATGTATAGCCTTCTTACTAAAAATGAGCTATCTAATACTGATATAATTTTGCAAATCAGACAACGCAGTTCCTGAGATTAGCGAGTTCATACTCTTTAACGTTATAATATCTATTGCTATAGGTGGGTGTCCTAGTAGACTCTTAAAGTTAAAAAAATACAATATCAGTTAAATATACGCGCTTAAAAGCATCTGCCTAGCCTTGTCCAAACTTACCTATTGGGGGTCCCAGTTTTACGTGATGCAGCTGAGAACCAATGATTGATGATTGATGATGGTATCCTAACCGATTATCGGCCACGGTGGCTGTTCTCATATAAGGAGATCAGCCAGCTGCGCAGGACATATTATAGTGCACAAGCATTTGCGCAGACACAGGTGCACTCCCTATTCCCTCACTCTCATAACCCGATGGGACGGATACTTTACATGGAGCGACTGCCAAACTAACCTCCACAACCCAGTTACCCGGGCAACCCGATACTTCTTGGTAAGACTGGCTGTCAGACTTTCTGGCTTCTAACTACCCCAAAAGTAGTAGCATCAATAAAAATATGAAAATACCGATTGCTCTGTAAGTAGGAAGGCCCCCTTTGCATGAAACTTGACACTAAAATACACATTATAATGTTTCTAACGTTACCAAACATACTAAAGTAATAAAATACACGTAGTGACGTAAGCCCGCGTAAATAAAGAAAGTGTACGCGTTTCACTAAATTAGGCAAAAGTGTACGCGTTCGAGTAAATTACGCGAAAGTGCGCGGCTCAACTTTCAAATTGATTCGCCAACTTCTTAGGGGTGAATATTTGTTGCGGTGTTACTAAGGATCTTCGAGAATATCTCGTAGTTGTGATAATTATGTGAGTTTTTTTTATGCCTGATTTCTTTAACCTATCTATGGTTTATTTATTGTTTTGAGATTGAACATGGAAGCTTAATGTCAAAATTAAATTTATAATCGCTAAAATAAACCAATGGATACGTTATAGAACTCCAGCGTTATTTGACCAAACGATGGATGGATTGTGTAAATAGCTATACGGGTGGAAATAATTTTATTTATGAGATGACGTAAGATAAAGAAGTAGGTACCTATAGAAGAAAACAAGATGCAACGATCTCGAACAAAAATTTTAAAGGATGATGAATTTTATACTATAATTTATAACTGAACTCAACTTCAAAGAACTTCACGTATCAAAGTGGGTAAAAGAGAGAATAATATACCATTAAAATGGTGAAATATATTATGTAGTCGGTCTTATATCGTATCGTTTAAGCTAATTCGTTACATACACACTTTTCTGTCTTCTTTATAGTAGTAGTGTGGATTTAACCTTCCTATACTCGCGCGTTGGTCTGTGAGACCGACGAAACACATTTTTGTACATATTTTTATGCAGGTGAGACTTATGAAGTTGAGTTCCTTGCTAGCTGCCGGATTTGTGGCTAGCTTCATTTTAGGGCATGCCGTGCGTTCGGAAAGATCGCACGTCTTGTAGCATTTGGCGCCAATCGGTCCCTGAGACCGACGCGGGTATAGGTGCAACTTTTTGTGTACGTATTAATCTAATATATTTAGTGTATTTATATATTTTTTACACACTTTTAATACTTTATTATAT
>NWSH02000329.1:2324752-2345251 GCA_002382865.2 Heliothis virescens | reverse complement strand
ACTAGCCGTTTTCCCGCGGTTTCACTCGCATCCCGTGGGAATTACTGCCCGTACCCGGATAAAATATAGCCTATGTCACTCGTGGATAATGTAGCTTTCGAATGGTGAAAGAATTTTTAAAATCGGTCCAGTAGTTTTTGAGCCTATTCATTACAACCAAACAGACAAACAAACAAAGTTTTCCTCTTTATAATATTAGTATAGATGGGATTTTTTTTTAATTAATTGTTGTTCTTCGTCTCTTTAGCTCAAGAAAAGCGAGGTATTTAAGGATATTTAATATCGAAACTTTAGTGTCCAAACCATAATCTGACTGCCTATCTGACCACCACAATTAAGCTATCTGGGTAATCCCATATCCCTTGATAAGACAGGTTGTCAGACATTCTGGCTTATACCCATAACAAATGCCAACGATGTTCAAATATTACCTACCACCAATTTGTTTAACCTCAAGACCGGCCCATCCGATTGTTACTTAGCAACAATATCCCAGCTGTTATTTAATTGAATATACCTAATCTAATGAAAGCATAAAAATATCCCTTAAGGCCCGTTTACACATTGCGATTTCATTGCCCGTTGCTTGCCATTTTATTGCAGCAAGATGCTACTTGCACTCTGTAAGCGTAATCGTGTAATAGGTCGCCTGTCAAATATTCCTGCAATAAAATGGCAAGCAACGGACAATGAAATCGCAATGTGTAAACAGGCCTTTAACATTATTTTACTCCCATACTCGTCTATGTAGCTAAAACTCATATATACAAGTAATGGGATATAACCGCCATGTTTACTCCGAAAATACCCCTAACAACAGAAACTCCATGTCAACTGATTTGCCAACCACTAACAACAAATCAGCCTTGTAAATAAATACGTTTGATCTGTTTAAACAAACATACAAACACGACACAATAAATTACTTGAAACAGATGCGGAACAATACGACAATAGTTTTGAAAGTACAAATTAAAATCAACTTTAATTTCTACATTATAGAGTCTAAAATCCACTTTTGTTTTTCGTGAAAATAGTGGCAGAAATAAACAATGTGTTATCGACTTTAGTGTGTAAGGAATACGGTTGCAATTTGAATGGCAGTTGCTTTTTAAGGCTTTGTCCCACAAGTCAGTCTAATGAAGAGTTTCGCTCGCGTTTGACATTTGCTTTTTAGCTCTTTAAGTCCCAAAAACGATAATTGTATGAATTCTCTTAATTGGTGTCAGAAAGAAGGGATTTAAGAAAAAAAAAACAGATCGTGTGTTCATGTAAATTCTGATGTAATCTAAATGATTTTTTCATTCATAAACCATATGCCTAAGTGATAAATATCACTTTTACCGGTTTTGAAACTTTGAAATTCGTAATGTGCGAAGAAACATTACATGAAGATCATAAACTAGCAGATTGAGAACCTCCTTTTGTGGGAAGTCGGTTAAGAAGTGGAAAGTATTGGGAAGTATAGATAAAATAAATCATTTCACTCTCAATGTAATACGACTCCCCTAGCGACAACGAGAGAAATCCATTGATTGATAAAAAAGGTTTGTTGTGGAGTTAAAGCTATGCCGAAAAAAAACGATAGGTAGGTATATTCAGTAATACTTTTATGCTATTTTCCTTCTAAGTAGTTAATGTTTTGGATGGTGGGTAAAAATGTGGGATACGTTTGTTATTAGCACATCTTTGGCAGTCGCTAGAAACTCTGACTACCAGCCTTTTCAAGGGGTATCGTGTTGCTGGGGTGTACCCAGCTGTATTCGAAACAGACTGAAAGCCAAACCCAACATTGACGGCAAAAAGGTAGGCAGACGAAATTATTTGTTTAAGTTAGTCTCTTTTCAATTCTTCAACAGAACTTTCAACAGAACTTTAGACAAAACAATCCCCACTAATATTATAAATGCGAGAGTAACTTTGTCTGTCTGTTACGCTTTCACACCTAAACCAGTGAGTCGATTTTGATGAAATTTGGTACATTGATAAAATAGACCCTGAGGAACAACATAGGCTACTTTTTATCCGGGTACGGGAAATAGTTCCCTCAGAAAGCGGGCGAAGCCGCTGGCAGAAGCTAGTTAAATATAATTGCATGTTTACATAACCTATGTGGTACCTTTAAAAGATCGCTTCTTAATCGTATCTAGCACTGTGCCACATACCTTGCGATTACACAACATTCAATAACTTATAGGAAATTGTAGCACATATCTTTGGGGTCTTTTCATCACGGGGCCATTGAACCAGTATATTACACTTAAGTGTTTGGTTAAAAATAATATATCTCAGGTGTTTATGGCATCATACTTTTTGTCGTGAGTTTATTAAAATAGTATTTGTGTTCTAGACTTTAGGGTTCACTTTTAGATTGTGATTTGGTGTGTTAGGCTTGTATGAATGAATATGTACAATATTCAACGATAGAATCCTTCATACAAGCCTAGTTTTTAATAAGTAGGTATTTACCTATTGTCAATTGAATATTTTTATTATATACTGGCTATTTCCCACGGTTTCACCCGCGTTCAGGGTATCATTTTTTTTAAATGAGCCTTCTCCGGACCACATAAATACGACAAAAAAGAATCATTTAAATAGGTTCAGCCGTTTAAGCGTAATTCGATAACCAGAAGAGATAGGGGTTGATTTTTATATTACAACATATAGGTACGCATTCATTTTGAACCCACACTTCATTTTTCGAAACATTTTATTAATTGAGCACACAAATATCAAATCTTTCTATGAAATTACACAACCAGAACCTATGCAATGAAATAAAACCGTACTAATTTGAACCTTTTTGTTAACACAAAGGGTTGCTTTTTGCGTAACCATAAGAGAATAAAAATATTTTTTATTTCTTCCTTCAAAAACAGAATAAAATATACATTGAAAGGGTTCGGATAAAATAAATCATTTTATTTTCAATGGCTCGCTTCCCCAGAGGTGCTCCAAATAAATTTTGCAATGGACAAAAAAACTATAATAACTATTCGCTATGTGTTTTTTTTGGGAATAGTAAATATTGCTGGAAAAATAAATGGGGTCTATGTTTGTAGAGCTATCGGTTTTGATACTAGCCTAGTATTTTAAAGTTTAGTTTCAATAACGGCGGACCGATACAATGGAAAAGCTAGAATCACTTAAATATCTTTTTTTTCCGTATTACTAATTAATTCTTACAATTTTCACCTTTAAAAATATCATCGAAAACATTCTAAAACCAAACTACACAATGTACCAAGCTTGAAAAAAAAGAAAAAAAATCACCAAAGAGGTAAGGTTGGCGCGTAATTTTAGGTCTTTCAACATGTCGTCGACGGTCGCGCGGTAAAATGAAGCGGTCTGAAAGGCGACCGTCTGGACTCTTTGAGAGGAAAGTATAAAGGAGCTAGGCGGCCATGTTGCAAGGTTGTTAGTACCCAGTTAATTTCTTGAGTACAAGAGGTTGGGTTATTGTGGGCAATGGGTTAATATTCTATTGAATGGTGTTAGTTTGATTTTTTGAACATTTTATTAGATGATCTACCTTTTTGTAGAACTAGTGTTGTAATTGTAGGTAATGTACAGAGGACAGCCTAACAAACTAGCTCAATCTGTCAAATTTCTTCAATAGATTTTTATTCTTATCACAATAGTGGAAGGTTAATGCTTGATTGGCAATTTGACGGATTCGGATAGGTTGACTTGTTGTCGTGTGTATGTAGGTACGTTATTATAGAACACTATAATTCGTTTTTGCTTACGAAGCCATTGATAGTCCTGATTCCGAACACTGGTCTGAAAAGACTATAGATAAAGAAAATATTTTATGTAATTTCATTTCGTTTGACGCTGTTTTCACAATTACTACCTAACGAAAAAGAAAACATTATAAATGTAAAAAGACATATTCACTACAAATTATCAAATCTCTGACACAAGTGTACCTATCCATTTTTTCCACAAATCCTTCGTAATTTTGTGGCGCCTGTCTGTAAAAAAGTTTTGGAGCTAGACTTGACAATACACAAAATACAATTATACCACAGTTTTGAAGATAAACGGCCGCGTCAACTATAGTTTTAATTAGTGACACTGAACTCAAAACGGAAAATTAAAAACTTTTTCGTTTTCCAGACGACTTTTTTAGACTTCAAATAAAAATGGTAACAACGACTCGTTTGAAACCTACAATAAAGTTTTATGATCATTAATTTAATGTGCTTCAAGATATTTTTGTTTTGTTACTTTAAAAATCTGGTTTTGTTTGTGGAGAGTAATATTTTTTGTTATCTATGAGTATAAATTATTTAATCACTTGCTGTTCCCCGCTGTCTCACTCGTGTCCCGATAGAAATACTGACTATATTCAGTCTAGTCTGTATAAACAGTAACTTGTGTCCTTTCTTATACTTATAAACTATCTGTGTGCACAATATTTAATTGAAAACGGTTCAATAGTTAGACAGAGATACTTTTTTAGAGGTAGTGAGGAATATCAAGGGAAAACAACGTTATTTTTGGAAACTTAAATTGTAATCCAAAATCACGTAAGAATACAAAAAAATACTTATACAAGAAAAGTCTAGTCTTTATATGCGCATGCGGCAGGTATAGCTATCCACGGGGTACCTATAGCTAGTATTACAATTCGCGCGTTGTATAGTGACCGGCCTGAAACTAGCAAGCGTGGCGTCGCAGCGAACAAAATAAGGTCAAAATTGTGACAAAGATTGCACCAGCTAATCAACACCAGCCATTAAAAATCAACACTTAAGTCTTTTTTTACGACTGTACAGACAACAGCAGGTCAACGTATACGAATCTGTCAAATTTTACCAATCGAACAATAACCTACCTCCATTGTGATAAGGTTGAGAATCGATTGCAGAAATTTGACAGATTGTGGTAACTTGATGTGCTGTTGTCTGTACATGCGCGATCGCCCGGAGTGGCTAACTTCAGGCCGGCCATTCTAAATCGTGCGACATGTACGTATACGATCTTTTATTATTAAAAAATCAGCAAACCTGTCATACTTCGTAGCAATTTTAAGTGTACGACATAATATTTACGAGCTCGTATACTTTATGACTTTTTGAAAGATGTGCTCCTGATTATGTGTTAGGCGATAAGTAGTCTCAATCTCAACGATCTTAAGACGCGCTTATTTTATGTCAAAACGTGATAACTGCTAAATTTTAATGAAAATTAACGTTAAGTCTAAAGCAGGTTTTTTTTTAAAAGAGTATATTTCAAGATAATCAGACTACATTCTTAGTCACTTAACTATTATTGGGCAATAGTTTCAAACTACACTCGACTGCAAAAGAGTCACATACATATATGCAGTTACAAATAGCTGTAAAATTAACTACATTAACATTTCTAACTCAATTCAATGCTTGACAAACAAAAATAAGACACTAATAGTCGATGGGCGACAACGGAACGCATCACACAGGTAAGTGGTGTCCCTATATAGGTAATGGACATGTTTGATACTTTGAGGGGTTGCAACACATGCACATGCATGCCCATTGCGGTGAGTATGGGCAAATGCCTCAGCTTGGGGGAAGCAGCAGTCCAGCAGTGGACATCTTTCGGCTGTATCGACGAACATACAGATGCTAAATGCACAACTACATACATGTATAGAAAACCAACCAAAATGTATCAATAACAGAGTGTCAACATAAAATATCTATATTTACGAACCGGAACAAACAAATCAGAGCATTTCTTTCGTTTTCAGGAACACGGCACATATAAACGTTTCGATAAATTTCCCACGTTTATTGGTGCAAGTTAAAGGCTTTTATATTTTTCGTTTATGATATAAATGTAGAGATAACGCACGGATCGATCGATCATAAGGTTAAGCAACGCTTGGCGCGGTCGGTCCGTGGATGGGTGACCATCTTGTCATAACGAGTTCTTCCGTTGTTTCAGAAGGCACAATAAACTGGTGGGTCCCGGCTGTCATTTGAACATTTTGGCAGTCGTTACGGGTAGTCAGAAGCCAGAAATCTGACAACCAGTCTTACCAAGGGGTGCCAGGTTGCCCGGGTAACTGGGTTGTGGAGGTCAGACAGGCAGTCGCTCCATATAAAACTCTGGTTCTCAGCTGCATCCGGTTAGACTGGAAGCCGACCACAATATAATTGGGAAAAGGCTAGGCAGATGATGATGTCTATGATATGTTTTATTTCACAAAAGCGGATGAGTTATACCTGTGTGTGTAAGTTTAAATGCACATTGTTTTTGTACTCAGTAGTGGTCGAGTCGCTGAGTCATAAAAAGATAATGTGCATGTATGTACAGACAACAGCGGGTCACGGTACCCGAATCCGTCAAATTTTACCGATCAAACATTAACCATCCGCCATTTTGATAAGGTTTAAAATCTATTGCAGAAATTGGTCTTTAGTACGTTAGTTTAGTAGTTGTAGGTACTTTTTTTGCGGACTGTTTTAGAAGGAAAAATATTAAAATCTACTTGGTAAATAATATTTAATGCAAAATATTGTTTGACTTATAAATATACAGCTAAAGCTCTCTGCAGCGATAAATCCTAGAAATCTTGACCAAGTTGCAGACAATATGTTTAGGTATAAGTAGTTACAAGTACCTACCAATAAACCGCACTTTCTCATAACTTGAGCTCCTAAGGTAATAGTTGCTATCCCGTTATGAAATGAGGTACTCTGTATGCGAAACTTTGACGTCTTATATCGAACAATAATAGTAAATAACTGAGACAAACGTTATACAGCCAAGATGGGAATTCTGCTCTTACAACTGTTTTGGTTTTCAAGTGTTTTTGGAAACATTACATGGTCGGGTCAGACAAAGTAATTTAATTTTCTAAATGTTGTGGCTATAAAATGTTACAACCGTTTATTTTTTACAGTAATAGGGAACTAGAATAATTATCAGAAAATAATTAATTATTACCGCGCCGGGATAAAAAGTAGCCTGTATCCTTTCCCAGGCTCTAGACTGTCTGTGTACCGAATATGGTTTAAATCGGTTTAGTAGGTTACAGTGAAGGTGCGATGGACATTCAAACCGACAAAGAATTCCATTTTTAGTTCATTTATTTATCAATAACTAAACAGTTTATCTCATCAAAGTACAAATCACAAAATAATGTTTTTCGTATACAATCGTAGAATGACTATTAATAGACGCGATAAATAAGATAGTAAGTTACCGATAATGTAAACAATATTAGTATACAATATTAGTTCCCAAAATTTCCAATTACCCCTTCATCAGCATAGCGGGGAATATTGAAAAAAATAACGTACAGAAACTCTAATCACGATCCGTGGATAACATACTGCGACTCGGAACTTTGCACAGCTAATTCCGTGTGCCAAATTGAATTCGTGGTGTTCCGAACTTTGCGTTGGCTAGTTTTTACGATCTAACGTTGACGGAAGATTGGTATGTTGTGAATGGCGCAGTTGTGAATGCTTTTTGTTGGAGCTTATTTGAGATGGTTAGCGCTTTTTGTTTGGAGGATTTTGTGCAATTACTGTAGTTATGTTTATCCAGAAGTATCGGTACTCGTCAGATTTTCTGGCTTCTTACTATCCGTATCGACTTCCATAGGTGTTTAAAATACAGCCAGGACCCACGGACCCGCTAATTGAAAGTGCCTTCCGAATCACAGAGGAACTCGTCATAACATGTCGCCCATCCATGGCCCAAGCGCTGCCTATGATCAATAAAATCTTGCTATCAATACAAGTACTATACCTAAATGTTCACCTTCTTAGGTAATTAAGTACCTAGTCTTATAAAGACTAAGTTCAAGAAAAAAAGTCCCCCACAAAACTATGGGTGTAGAACTTTGATAAGCAGTAATGTACCAGCTATAAAGTTGATATTTCCCCCATTACACCACTTTATGGTCGGCCAGCGGAATGGGCTTTCTTCAAAGTAGTTCACGTAATTGAGTTCCAACGGCTAATTACCGGTAGTTGTCGGTATTTACCGGTTTTGCTATTAACTTGGGCCTGATTTTTGTTGTTGATGGCTGGCTAAGAACTATAGCCATTTTGGTTCTGACTTCGATTTTTAGGTTGGGTAAGTTAAGCCTCGCATTGTCAACGTAATTATTCGTCAGTCGGGATTGGTGTTTATGTGAAATTTATAGTTCATTGGTCTTTAGTGTGTTTAAGTTTTCTTTAAAAAAAATTCAACGAATCCAAGTTACCTAGTGCAGTCGTCTAAATTTTATTGGGCACTAACTTCTGCCAGCGGCTTAGCCCGCTTCCCGTGGGAACTATTTACCGTACCCGGATAAAAAGAAGCCTATGTTGTTTCTCAGGGTCTATTCTATCTCTGTACCAAATTTCATCAAAATCAGCTCACTGGTTTAGGCGTGAAATCGTAATAGACAGGCAGATAGACAGTTACTTTTGCATTTATAATATTAGTAGGGAAGTAGAGAAAAATATATAATCAGATGATGACAGTCTTAACACAATGTATATTCTAACACTAGACTAACCTAATAATATTTAGGTTATAACCAAAGTTCACCCAGTAAAATACACAACAATGTTTACGAGAATTAGTAAAATATATCGCGTGATCGCGCGAGCGGCGGTCGGCAGTAATTTTCCCGACTTGCATGATTGCGCAACGGCCGACAATTTATTGTTTTTGCTTAGCTTAAAGGGTTAACTGCAACTTTGTGGGTAATTTTACAGGTTACGATGGGGGCATGTTTAAGTCTGTTTTCTTTGAAGGGTTAGATTGATGCTTAGTGGAGTAGAAGCGTAGGGTCTTGGAGCAATATTTTGCAAGTAAGGTAAACGACCCAATACTCGACGCTTTTAGAACTTGGCCAAGTTTACAGGTCTGCCACATCATTGTTAGTTGTCTTAGCGGGATAATTTAACTAACATGCGAAACCTCATTTAATACCCTTTTCGGAAAATATATTTTTGTAATTAATGGTAAACAAATAAATAATCTATTAATTAAAATATCAAAAAACACCCATTTGTACCAGTATCCGACAGTTTTGTCCTAGTTATCGTCAAGATGTCCCATTACTCGTCAACTTTCAACGCTAATTTGAACTCTATTTCTTTACGAATAAGGTTCATGTTATTTTAGTTCTTAACTTGTATAAATCTAAATGCGGTTCCTCAAACTGAAAAAGAGTGCCTAAAGTAACCAAACTTGCTAAACAAAACAAAATATCAATATAAGAAAACGATTTACTACTACCGCACGAATCAATCGATCATAAAGTTAAGCAACGCTTGACGTGGTCGACTAACGGATGGGAGACATTCTTTTCGTAACAAGTTCCTCCGTTTTTCTGAAGACACGTTAGATTGGTGGGCCCCGACTGTTATGTAGACATCATTGAGTAGTCAGAACCTAGAAAGTCTGATATTCAGTCTTTCCCAGGGCTCAGGAACTACTAACAGGTAGCTCAGGGTAACTGGTTTGAGGAGTTCAGATAGACAGACGTTACATGTAGCACACTAGAGCTTCATGACTGTCATGCATGGACTGTTAGCTGCTTGAAGCTGAACCCACATAATTCAGAAAAAGCTAGGCAAAGAATTACAACACTATTAAGCCTCAGAAATAATTTGATCAGACACTTATAGAAAGATGATCTTGCATGGTGGATAGCGGGGATTAGTGAACACTCGAATTCCGAGTGCTCCACGGAGAAGCTCATGTCCCTCACCTCCGAGCAGAGCGAGAGTGGCGGGTATTCCAGTGAAGCTGGATACATAAGGAGAGCTCGTGATCTTAGTTTAAAGTCCTCCGAGGTCTTTTTATCCCTCAGCTTCTCATGATTGTCCTTATTGCTTTATTGCAATTACACCGACTATAGTTTTACCGGAGAAGGGAAAAGATAAGTATACTGAATATCACCCAATTTCTATATTTATTTATTGCATTGCTCCTCATCGTTTTTTCCATCCTAAGCCTCTATTATCCCATCACATTTACCCAAGCAGTTTTTTCGCATGTTTTGTAAAACAACCAAAAACTTGTACTTGAGTAGATACAGAGATGATCGCCGTTTGATTGCCGTTTTTGTCATTACATATTAATATTCTGAGGTGGACGTTGAAGAGTAGCTAGCTTAGTGGTACATGGTTCTTCAAGGAGCTGGTCGCCGTGGTATTCCTACCTTCATCTCCATAACCGTGGCTCGAAAAGTGAGCTGTAGTAACTTGACCAGCAATTTATACGTGTTTTTAAATCATGATCATCAACAGGCAGCTACAACTTCATAGTTTCTCCATTTCTGGTCCACTGTCATTCCATCACAATGGCCCGAGTACCTTTCCACCATATTTAAAAACAGTCTAACATAAATCGGGAATTGTCTTTGGGTGCATTTCTAAAGCGTATAATCGCCAGTTAAATACCAACTATATCATTATTATCATTGAAGTGGTCAAAGGGGCTTCAGGGTCTTCGGCTTTACGTTCGCCTCCCAAAATTTCAGAACTCCTTACTCTTGTCATTATGATCTCGTAGAGATATTATCTGCCTAGCCTTTTCACAACTATATATTTTGCGGTCGGTTTCCAGTCTCACCGGATGTAGCTGGGTACCAGTGTTTTAGATTCTGATGTCCTCAATCCAGTTATCCCGGACTGGTTGTCAGACTTTTTGGCTTCTAACTTCCTGTAAAGACTGCTAGAGATATTCAAATGAAAGCCGAGATCCACTAACTTAACACGGAGGAACTCATCATGACAAGATGGTCATCCATCTACCGGCGTTGCTGAACCTTATGATTGATCAAACCACGTGGCTTTTATTTATTCACGGGCTCTTCGTGGTCTTGTAGAGACATGCATGATGAGAATGATGGGGAATATCCCGTCGGTACTATATTCCAAATAACCATGCCTCACTCTGGCTCGTCTTCGACGACTGATAGGAATGAAAGATGTCAACTTATCAATCTCTGGCTGACTTGTATTGATCGTCAAAGTCGAAAGTTTATATTTCATATTGATCTATTATAGGTCCTTAGCAGTGGGTCTTATCGAGAAGAATCGGCAAGAAACTGCGTAGACAATATTTTCAAAACAGAAGCGTAGGTATACAATATGGAAGTAATGCTTCTAAGTTAATAATTTAAAGAAAACGAGAGTGTAATCACTAGGGCAGGTTTAATAGCTCTGTTTGGAGCGTGAATGTTGTTAGTGGAGGGAGTAGGCAGGTGATGCTGGACCCTCAGGTAGCGTATGATCTGCGGTTCAATTTCGCCGAGGTATCCTCACCCTTCAACAGCTCATGTCCCGTTACCCACTTTTGTTGTATTTTTCTTGACTAGCCATTTTTGCCGCCATATTGTTACCGCAGTAGCGACCATTGGCTCGTTAAGTTTTCTATAGGCTACCCACTAACATACAAAGGTTTATGTTATCAGTACTGATTTTATACTACCTTTTTTGAATTATTCTTACAAAAAGAGAGGTAATTTAAATTAAAATATATATTTAATTCCATTAATAACAACCCATGTCGACTTTATATTCAATTTTATTAGCGTGTCCCAGTTATCGTCAAAAATGTACAAAAAATGACGAGTACTGGGTCAAGCAGGGTTCTACAAGTACCAGTACATGTCACACGGGATAAAATAATCATAATTAACAAAATAACTAAATGTTATAGGTTAAATCGATAGATTGATAATTAAACTACTTCACCAAATAATCAAACTAACAAAACATCCTACTACACCGACAACACAAGACATCTAATGTAGTAAGTCAGGTGTCAGATTCAGTACCTGAATTAACAAAAATATACAAAATTCCTTAGTGCTCGACTTTGATTGCTCATTATTTAGACGCTATTACAATTTTGACTGAGGTTTGTCACTGTAATTATACTATATATAACCAAAAATATATTGCAATTAAAAACTTTTTGTAAGACATGGCTCTAATTAAATAATCGGCATTTATTCAAAAACTGACGACTATTGGGACACTGTCGAAATTACCAGCGTTTACCTTAAGTCGAAGGTTCATAATTAGGATGTTTGTTTCTTTTTTGTAACAGAATAAGACTAAGTAGTTAGTGAGGTATTTTAAAGATAACTCAATGCATTATTAGTTAAGATTCCAATTCTTAACCTTTAGACAAATATGCTGTAATTATTATCTACACGGCTGCTAAGCTAAACTTCACGGTTATCGCCCGGTTTCCCGAACCAACAGAAAAACGTTCACAGCTTGAGCCGCATGTTGTCTTTGCCAGTGTCAACCCGAGGAGTCATATGTCAGTCATAACAAAATAGACTGAAAGAAAAACTTCATAACCAAAATAGTTCTAATTCCACATCTAATGATAAACGTAACCAATTTGTAATGAAAGTTCAAGCCACCGCCACAAGGGGGTGATCAATCCGCCGCTCTCCTATCAATCTCTCACAAAGATTTATCTCAGTTAATCTAATTGAGTAACTTGCTCGTTACATTAATAACTTCCCTTTGATGCATCAAAATTAAACAATATTGGTTCTGTTTACGAAATGTCTTGTTTTGTTGATTAGTCAATAATACTCTGTCTATATTGCTATTGTGTTTTGTAATAA
Source organism: Heliothis virescens (assembly GCA_002382865.2). NCBI lineage: Eukaryota > Metazoa > Arthropoda > Insecta > Lepidoptera > Noctuidae > Heliothis > Heliothis virescens. The sequence goes on along the minus strand of NWSH02000329.1, from coordinate 2,332,650 downwards.
TTAATGTTCTGATTTGAATTAGAGAAGCTTCCGTCCCCCCTTCAAAGGGAGCCTTTGCGTATCCGGATAAAAAGTACTATAGCCTTTCTCGATAAATGTGTTATTTACAGGTTTTACAAAAAAAATTGCTTGCTAGTGGGTACTGAAGTAATGCTAAATACTGAATGCGTTTAAATGAAAACTGTCGTTTACCTTATTATTTCTTCGTGGTCTTAAAAACTTAGCCAAGTCACTCTCTTACGTTAATAACAAATCAAAACCCTACGTATTCATTAAAACAATAGTTTCAATAAATATGTAGAATGATTCAGAGTTCGATTTTTCAGTAACTGATGTCACAAATAGCACGGCCATTTATTGTAAAAAAAAATCAACAAAACAAGTTACACACACACATACACATAAACATAACAATACAAAAGAAACAAAAAGCTAAAAGAAAAAAGGAAGATGAATCGCCCAATTATCACAGAATTAATATTTACTCCCATTCAAAATTACGACTGAATACGTAATCGAGTTGTGACACAAAAAAATCTTTAATATTCAACCTTTGATCTTTGTAGGAAGTTAAAAAAGAACCTATACTTAGCCCCGGGCAGGCAAGCGAAGTCCCGGCCAAAGAATAAATTGATTGACAGAAGCGACGTCAAGTCACAGATTCGAAAACTATTTATGTTTCTACCTACTAGGTGCCTCAACTAAAAAACTTGGCTAGGTATTTTGTTTAGATATAATTTCAGATGTAAAAGGTCATGTCAGATTATTTGACCTTTCATTTTGTAAAGGCGTTTGTACTCAAAGGTTTCCAAAAATACCGGCACTAATAAGACTTAAAAGACTATTTGTGATATTATCAAAAGAAATAAAAGCATACGCTGTCTGACATTTAAATAAATAAAATGGGAGAAATAAATACTAGTAATTATTATTTGTAACAGTTGTAGTAGAAGCAGGATTTAAAAAAATAACCATCACTTTAAAAACTAAAGGTATTAAACTGTGATATTGTTCACTTGACGCGTCTGCATTATTTCAAGATCTATGCACAGAACGGAACGCAAAATTTCAATTCGCGAATTTGTTATTTAAATTGGTTAACTCAGCTGCCAGTAATTACTTATTCTTTTACTTTGGATATAACTTGAACGCTGTAACGATAATCAGACCAATTTCGTGTGAAATATAATCAAAAATTTAGAAAAAATAAAAATAAATTGTTTTTCAAATTTTTTTGTGTGAAACATCTACTTATCGCTCAGCTTAAAATATTGGACCCAGATTATTAATTTTCTTTCAGAAAATATATATTAAAAAATGTTATTACAAACTCAACATTTGATGAAATACTAAATTCTGAGAATCTAAGTATCTTATTCAGATAGTAATAAACATATTTCTAAGAATATGTTTTGTAATATACCAACATTCGTGAGATTAACGCAAATTCATAAATTATTACGAAGTGTATAGTAGCATTTCCACAATTAGATTCTAAGAAAAACATATTAACGTAGTTAGATCCTAATACCTACAATGAAATTGTGTTTATTACTATATAAAGATTTGAAAAATTCCTTTTTTTTTTCATATTTTACTTCTTCAATACTCCTTTTTGTATCGAAATATAAGAATTATTCAACTACAAAAAATTAATTTCAGTTTATAACGACGGGTGTATGGAAGCTTTGCTAGGTACTCTGCTATCAATTAAAACGGATTTAAGTTTTTCATTACACTCGTCTCTAATACTGAAATATACGCAGACAAAGTCACAGGCATAAACTAGTAGTCTAATTACCTATTCCAAGGTTAGTAATTTTACAAAAACAAAAAGATTACTTCAACCTTGATCATGTTATTATTTCGAACTAATGGTTAATTCTTTTGTTTTCCTTTGTTTCATGAAAAAAGATAAAATAATTTGTATTAACGTAACAATTATTAATATTTTGTAAATTTTGGAAAGTAGGTCACCCAGTATAATGTTTACTATGAACATTTTTCCTTGAGGTTGTTGCCTGAGGTGTTAGGTAGAAACGTTAAAATAGAACATTCTACATAATTGTGATGTGGTATCTTGCTATTTATAGCGAGTGCTAAGGTTCCTCGGTGGTGGGCCACGTTACTGTAAAAAAATATGTTTATTTTTAAAGGTGTAAGTATGTGCCTAAGTTACTTATAATTTTTCCATTCATTTATTCCACATATTTTTACATTTTTAAATATTTTATAAATACATATAAAAAACAACATTTAAAAATATAAAAATAGTCTCCCACCGGCATCGGGAACATGGTCCAAGCTACCGGCGGGCGGTCAGGGCCCCATAGAGAGAAACCTCCTGACGATGCGTGCCATGTCCAGAAGTACAGCTTTCTGCATCAAGCGCTTGATCCAACTATCTAACGCGAACCTCTTTAGGTGTGAATCGAGGCTCTTGGTGATTAAACCATTGGCTGAAACAACTATCGGTAGGACCTACAATGATTGCAAAATCCACATGCCAAATGTTGACAACCTCGTGGGCTAAATCGAGATACTTATTACTTATAATAAATATTATCAAGTGTAGCATATACATTCGTTAATGTCAAATCATTTTTGAGGCCATTCCCACAGCCTGAACCAGACCTCATCTCTAAAAGTCATCATGCCGAAGTATTTGCCTGTGAAATCTTTTGACACGTGTTAACAACACAGATACAAAATAACTCCCTCAAATTAACCAAGGAAATACTCCTCAATTCACACAAACGAACAAAACATTTCGATTTAAAAACTCACAACAAAAAAAAACAAGCCAAAAGCTATGCAATTAATAATATTTTTTCCAACGTCTGTCCCAAACACTTGGCTACCTATTTGCTTTTTAAAATTTTCTACTAAACACAAAAATGGCGACATCTTTCGACTTTAAAGCTACAACGCGTGCTGCCAAAGGCAATATCATTATTTCATACTAGCTAGCTTCGGAAAGAGGCGGCCATTTTATTGTTTGTTACTTCAAAAATAAAGATTGCATTTTGAAAATTTTGGCAAACGACATCCCTGCTTATGTGGGACGTTTAATTTTTAATCGTTATTGGTTGTTATTTTTCAGAAACAGTTATGCCTCGTTTAACTGTTTGTTTCAGTATGCTATCTATTTTTCGATTTGGTTACTAGAGATTGGAATTTGACATTACTTGTATGAAGCTAATGTCAAAATCTAGTATCCAAATCAACAGATAGAAAGGTTATTTGGAACGGCTATAAATTGATGCTCAGTTCACACCTTAGCATACATCAAAACGTATAATTTGTGTTTTGGGAATTTCGTTAGTCCCTGTTATCATTATTTTACAGGTAATAAGGTATTGTCGTGACCATAGCATTATTATGGACATTGAATAAAGTTGCGAAAATGACTAAAAGTGTTGTGGTATTAGGCACGAAAGCGTAACAGAGCATCATGCTTTATAAGGGATGAAATAATTTCACACCAACACCATTTCAAATCTTCCAACACTAACGACCAATTCCCATTTTTTACAGTTCATTTCTAACTACTATTTACATGCTAGGTTGATTATTTGAGTGCACCCTGCCTGCCCTGTTTTACATAATGGCTAAAAGACTACCAGTATGCTGCAACTATCCGATGCGGTGAGTTGATTCTTACGAGCCACGCTAAAGTACTTGTTTTGGTGTTTCCTTCGAACGAGTTTCTTGGGAAAAACAGGGGCCATTTTGTTTTGAGAGTAGTTTAAGATTGGTTATTGTCGTGGATAAAAATAAGTCTCATTCATAATCAGTCTAGCCTTTTCCCAAGTATGTTGGTATCAGCTTCAATTGTAGCGACGGCCTATCTGACCTCATCAATCCAGTTACTTGGGCAACACAATACCCCCTCGTAATATTTTTGATATTGCAAACTTAAGCAAGACTTTACCCCTTGGTAAGATTGTCGGTTGGTTGTCAGATATTCTGGCTCTTTCTTTGACAGATAGTCAACCTGTAACGACTGCCACAGATGTTCAAATGACACCCGATACCCACCAATTTAACATGCCATCTGAAACACGCTTACACACGTAAGCTCGGCAGCTCAATAGTGGCCGAGTCGCCGAGTCATACAAAGACTGCACGTTTACACACACAAGTATGGCTCACTTGCTTTCGTGAAATAAAAGATATTTTTACAGTTTATGAAATATAAAAATTGTAGTGATAGTAGGCATAACGGCATACCATATAAAGGATAAAATAGTTTCACACCAAAACCATTTTGACACTTGTAACGAAGGGTAACGAAACAACTATTTTCTTGATTGTAGATATATATTTATTGCGATAACAATTGGACAGAGTTTCGGTTTAGGCTAGGTTCTACAATAGAATGACACACAAAATGCACTGCGCGACATATTTTTAACTTTACCCCCCCAACTGTGCATCGAGGAGGAGTGACGTCGACAGGCGGGCGTGGCTTGCTAGTCAATTGACTTCCTCTTTTGCGGTGGCTGACGCTGTAGCTTGGCTGAATCCAGGAGACACGGCATGACGTGGCATAGTTGGCAAATGGTGTCTGTTACACACTATTTCAAATCTGCAATGCACGTTTACACACAAAAATATTGCTCACTCTTTCTTGCAAAAAGGCCTTTGTTCAGTAAAATTACGAGCCACAAAAACGACCAAATATAACACTAACAAAACAACTACACTGGCGTGCAATTTCTCGTTTTAAAAACCAGTGTTAAACATGACATGATCTAAATTAATCGCTGGCAGTACGGGGCGAGGAAGTTGCTCGTTTGTATCCGTTGCGAAAACATGTTAGGAACACATAAGCCTTTCTCTTGGCTGGTATCTTCGACAGATTAGTGTGTGGTACAAGTTATAGCCGAGAGGTGATTATTGTAAATACATTTTAAAATATGATGTATTTGCTAAACAAAAAAAATAGTGTAGCTATGAATTTTTTGTTCCTTAACATAAAAAAAGGGTTGGAAAGTATGGGTTTTAAAATATTTTTTCTGAAACTATCTTTCTTGTATCAGAGAATAACTTTCGAATTGCTCGCATCCATCTATCCGATTTAGTGGCAATTTTCCACTTTTCAAAAGCTATGTGACGTAATACCAAAGTTCAAAATGGCGACCTCACGGCGCACGCTAAAATCTTACAAAACCTTACGATTAAACCGGTATCAATTCCTTTAAATTATCATTACTTACGCCTTTTGAACGCCTTCTTAAAATAAATAACAAAACACGAGCCAATTTCACGAAGCGACGACCTCCTGTATTTCATACCAAACAACAAACGTAATTTAATATTAATTATTTTCAGGGAACAGTATTAATTGCAAGCGTTTACAACGAAACGGTTCGCGTTTCTTACAAAATAATAGATACCTAACAACGTGTACCTACTAATAAACAAGAGGATAATAACACCGGTTTTGAAATTCAATCTTAGGTAGTAAGTAGTAAGGTTGGTTTTTCCTTGAGGTGGTATTAAGCTAGTTTGATGATCAGATTTCGTATTGTAGGGAAGTTTGGATTATGTTAGCACACGCTTCTTTGCTATGATTAAATATTTTCTTATATGGTCTTTTATAAGCGTCTAAGAGGATTGAATATAAATATCATATTTTTGGAGCACATTATGTATAGAAAAATTCATTATAAATGCAGAAGTAACATTGTCACGCTTTCACCCCGATTTAAATGGGTACCTACACAAATAGCTAAAACACTGAGATATAACTTAGCTTGCCCTATATTTGGTTACGCGAAGCGGATTTAAATTTTTTCTTCATGGTTTTTTAGGGTTCCGTTCTCAAAGGGTAAAACGGGGCTCCCATACAAGAAACGTGATTGACAGAACACTATCAAATTTTGAGTAGGCAATGTGACTGTTTCACATTCACTTAGGACACTTCAATTATGAAGCAAAACCGTAGTAAAACTCTAGTCTTAAAAACAAGTCTAAGACAACCTGCACCGTTTATCTTAATAACCAGCCTAAACAAGAAGCAAGTCATTCATTCAATACTGACGGATATGTATTGTTGTTGGTTTGTGTGAAGCTACACTGTCTGGCAAATTAACGAAGGTTTTACTACACCGTGTTTCAAGAATAGGTGCTTAGTGTTAATACACTTTAGTTTTAACCGACTTGAAAAAAAAGGAGGTTTTCCTTTCGTTCATTTTTGTATGATTTTTTTAAGGTAGATAATAACCTAGGGTACCATTTATTTCCGTGTTTAATGTTGTTATTATCACTTTACAGTGTTTTCACACTGGCAAATTTTCTGCTCAGTTCTTCCGAACGATACCGCTCGGTTTGTCCGGGCGTTGTTGCGGGGATTTTAGCGTAATTTTTGTACTGGTAGTCGTCAATTGTTTCTCCATCTGTACGAACAAAGCGATGTCGTTTGGTTTTTCCGCTCAGAAAATCGGCCAGTGTGAAAAAGCTGTTAGCTTTACTTATTATTTTCATTTTTAATTTAATCAATAATATTTACCAAAACAATATCAAAATTAATTCAAAAACACCCAAAACTCCTTACAGAACACAAAAAAATGATTTTTCAACAAATAAAAACCTTCAAAACTTTCACTACTAATAAAAAAACACCCCAACTGTAAAATTATTATAATTTCACAGTAAGCTCAGCGGTCCCGCATTCGATTCCCGGAAACAATTATCTGATAGTGGCCAGTGCAGCGGTTATCATGTTAATTTATTACATCTCGCTCGCGGCTGAAGGAAATTGTTCTTGACTATTACCAGGCTTTTTCTGTTTTTCTACATAATACTAATAATCTATCTAAACATCTTCTATCTATACATATAATAAAACAGTAAAAATATCGTGTCTGTAAATTAAATATTTGTACAAATCAAAATATTTAGGGTTATTAAGAAATGAAAAAAGAGTAAGAATTCGAAAAAAAAATTGTATGTTTGTATATTTGTGTGTTTGAATGTTTGTCTGTTTGCACACGCTAATCTCAGGATCCACTGGACGGATTTTGATGAAACTTGACCGACATATTTGAGAATAACATATAGGCTTATATATGAGAACTACATATAGGCTACTTTTTATCCGGGTACGGGAAATTGTTCGCTCAGGAAGCAGGCGAAGACGCTGGCAGAAGCTAATAANACCGACATATTTGAGAATAACATATAGGCTTATATATGAGAACTACATATAGGCTACTTTTTATCCGGGTACGGGAAATTGTTCGCTCAGGAAGCAGGCGAAGACGCTGGCAGAAGCTAATAAGTAATATTTTCTTCAGTTTGACGTTTAGGAAGTTGGTAATAATTTTATCTTACGTTTAGTTTTATTGAAGTAATCATATCCAATTAAAACCTTTATTTAACTATTAGTACCTACCAATGTTTTACAAATAAGAAATTTCGAAACTTCACAGGTTTGTTTGTTTGCACCCTCAAGGTTTCAAAACTTCTGAACAAATTTGAAAAAAATAAACACTGTTTGGATGCTACATTATCTCAGAGCAACATAGGTTTAACTTTATCCGGGTACGGGAAGACGTTACCCCGGGACGCGGGTAAAACCGACTAATTAACAATAACGGCTTAAACAAAGTATGAAATCCATTCCCAGTCTAAGGTGAGAAGCAGAACTTTGCTTTTTCACAATATTACAAAAGACAGTTAATTTTCTTACGGTCCTACGGAAGTGAGACTCGCCTATTGTCTACAACTTTTGGTTGCAATTTAGTTAATTTATACTTGGTGTTAATTAACATTGTTTAGTATTGATGTTTTGTTATGATCCTTTGTTTTTGTATCGGTGATTTACATAAATCTGACGGCGCCTAGCGTCGTCTAATTAAAATTACTTAGAATAGCGCCACCTAGTTTAG
>NWSH02000329.1:2313805-2324652 GCA_002382865.2 Heliothis virescens | reverse complement strand
CTACATAGCTAATATTTTATATAGAGGTTGGAGTTAAGAGGTTAAGAGGTAGGGTGCGCTTACCAAATAATATAATTCAACATTTTCTTCATACAATACAATATAAAAAAAAAATACTCCACTACCAAAACAAATCTGTCTTACTGCCTGCCAAAAAAAAAACAAAAAACAAAACAGATTCGAAATTCAAAAACACGATGCTATAAATTGGTACATTATTATATCTTAGTAGAACCGACAGGCAATGACAAAAAGGACCGGAGCCTGGAATGTTCCAGAATCTTCGTCTTGGCAACATCTCTGAGTGATTAAAATCTTTGGAGCGTGTATGCGAGATAATCTGGCATCAAACCAACGGTCCTTTAGTACTGCCTGTGAGTGCGCCACTATTTGTTACTTATTTTTCTGCGTTCTAAAGGGGAAGTCGGATTGGCTTCTTTGTGTAAGGACATTTTTACTAAGGATTGGTTCAGCAAGTCTGACTAGCAGTTTAACTTAGTGACTGGGTTGAGGAATTTAGATAGAGAGTTTTTTCATTCATATATAATACTGGCACTTAGCTTCAGTGAGCCAAGAGAGTAGGGACAACGCTAGGCAGATGAGGATTCTACGGAGACCTATTTTTGCAAAAAATCTCATTTTTAGGGTTCCGTACCCAAAGGGTAAAACGGGACCCTATTACTAAGACTTTGTTGTCTGTCTGTCTCACTGTCTGTCTCCACGCTGTATCCCACTAACCGTGATAGCTAGAAAGCTGAAATTTTCACAAATGATGTATTTCTGTTGCCGCTATAACAACAAATAATAAAAATGAAAAAAAATAAGGGGGATGGGGTACGGAACCCATCATGCGCGAGTCAAACTCGCACTTGGCCGGTTTCTTCATCATTTTGTGATTAGTTTTCAGACTGCTCATATTACTCGCTATCGTGATTGAATTCAAATTCTAATGATTTTTATTCTCTCCTCTATCATAAAAGCTATGCCAAAATTACAGTTTTTGTGAAGAAGTGCAAAGGATTATTTTAACTCAATTAATTTTCTTCCAAATTTCAGGGGTACCATACCATTCAACATGAATTCCAAAAAAAACATCCACCATAACCTCAAGTTCTAAAATTCTCAAACAAACTCCACTATGAACGAGTCCTAACATCCGTAAACAAGCTAGGACCTTTGTACGGTCCATTGTAAGGAAGTGAGCACAAGAATTGTTTACACCGCTTGATTTTGTGTAGATATTGTTGGTTCTGTTGCTATCTTTAGCTTCCGTTTATCTACTAGAACATATTATTAGTGTATATCTGTTTGTAAAGGAACTATAGTCTTAACAGTTTTTCAGTATAGAAAGTAGAAAAATTATTAAGTGAGCTTTCTCTTAAGCGATTACTGTAATGTGTCGTAGCTATTGCTATAAGGTTTTCTTGCCGCTTCATCATTGTTATTAGTCATAAGATGTCATCTGCTGATTATAGCCCCCTCATCCCCGCTTATTTAATTCGTTAAAATTATTATACGTAACGTTATAGACATTATTACAATTATTCGTATAACCTGTTGGCGCAACAGTCACCATGTCAGAACCGATGATTCTGGGCTCGATTCCCCCTTTATATATGCAGTTAATCAGTTAACAATATGTACAAGCTTTTCACTAGCTTACCGACCGTGAAAGGTGTTCTAATACTACAAAGAAAAAGCACAAATAATTGCCCATTTTGTTATAAAGCCCGTACAACACGGACCTACAACAAAAACAATTCATAAGACCATGACACACTTTCCCAAACTTCTCAAACGAAAACAAATCTCCAAGAACGAAATACACCAAACGTCCAATATCACGGAAAACTTCCACTTTCATACAAAAAAAAACAATTTTCGATTATTCATAAAATGACTAGTCGAGCTCAAAGAATGGTCGACCATAAGATTTATATCTTAATTTTGACAGTCCCGTAAGGTTTTCGGGGCGGAATAAATAAGTTATGAGTTATCGTTCGGCAATTGAAAAAAAAAACCGGCCAAGTGCGAGTTGGACTCGCGCACGAAGGGTTCCGTACCATTATCTATGAAAAAAGTACAATAGGAATGGTCAAGTGTGAGTTACTTAAGTTGCACATTATTTCTAATAGATGGCGCTACTAGTACACAATTTTGCAATTAATTAATAAAAAATCAACAGCCTTAATAATTTACTTTTTAAAATTTTTAGTATTTGTTGTTATAGCGGCAACGGATATACATCATTTGTGAAAATTTCAGCATTCTAGCTATCACGGTTAATTGAGATACAGCATGGAGACAGACAGGCAACGAAGTCTTAGTAATAGGGTCCCGTTTTACCCTTCGGGTACGGAATCCTAAAAAAACGGGACAACTGTTACCTTTGAATGAAAGTTTTTTGCACTGTGTGTATTAAGGATTTTTTGTCGTGTTTTGTTTTTATTTTATTTTATGATTTTTAATTCTGAAAATAATATAAATGTGTGATTTTCTATGTGAAGTATATTAACGAGTATTCGGGTTGCCCGGGTAACTGGGTTGTGGAGTGTGGAGGTCAGATAGTCAGTCGCTCCATGTAAAACATTGATTCTCAGCTACACCTGGTTAGACTGGAAGCCGGCTCCAAAATACTTGGGAAAAGTCTAGGCAGAGAGATCGACGAGCATTTAGCCTGTTGATAAGTATGATCACAACGATACAGTCGTAGGTAAATGACATTTATTAAGTACCTATTTCAATTTATTTTTGTAAACTTCTTAAAAGAGACATTTCCTAGTTTGAATTCTGTCAAGGTTATAAAGTATATTTGATTGCTTTCACACAATTTCATTCAAACAAACTCCAAGACAGATATAATAATTAGCAAGATGTCTATAATAATGAAAATCGTCCAATAATTTGCATTTCAACACTTTTACTCACAAAGAACAAATACGTCGTGTCCAGTACGTCGATACGAATGCAATAATTATAAGTGTCACAACCACAAAGGAAGCAATATTGAATCAATTTTGTGCAAGCCATTGTGTGGTCATAATCCGTACATATAAAATGTTTGCGAGAGAATATCAGACAAACAAACAGAATTTTGAGAACTTAGCTTTATAGAACAAATATTTATGAGTAGTTAAATGGTTAATGTAAAGCTTTAAGTACAGACGCCAGCACATCAACCTACCACAATCTGTCAAATTTCTCCAATAAATCAACCTTATCACAATAGTGGAAAGCTAATGTTTGATTGGTGAAATTTGACAGATTCCGGTAGGTTGAACTGCTGTCGTCTGTAACTAGCGATGACTGAATGTTGTATCAGCAATATAAGTTGAGCTCTAAGTTTTGATAAGTCAGGATTAGAGCCCCTGTATATTGCAGACTAAACTGTTGCACGATAGTTTGCTGACAGTTAATTTTAAAGGTAAAACCGTGTAATGAATAAAACTAGATAGTATCAAATATATATCTAATCTCTAGGTTTATATTAGAATTCTATCTCTAGTAGGTAAGCAAATCAACAGATAGAGATAGATAAAATATTAGGACCGGCCGTTTGTCTGATACTGGCCGGATACCTGATCGTTGTAATATGCGCACTACCATTCCTTTCTGACTGAAACTGATTTTATAAGCCCGATGAAACTGTGGGCTGACTAACTGCCGAAATCAATATTCTGTCTATCTCTGGATTTGCTTACTAGTGATAGAATTTTGACATTAGCCCCATACAAGTAATGTCAAATTCCTATCTCTGGTAAGCAAATCCAGAGTTAGATAGGTTATTGGGAACGGCCGTATAAGTGTAACGTGTGCAAGGGGTCTTAACTGTGTATGTTAAAGTTAAAGTTAAAAGTGGTTGTTAACTACTTGATTACATTTTCTCTAAATCTATTCAGCAACTATTAGTAAGTATGTTATAATTTTTCTATTATTGAACGTTTTTTATTCAGTGATCGAAGTCGGGTCCAAAAACTAGTATTAACCAATAATATTCGCCGCGTAAACATATTCCAAGCGACTACCATTACTTACATAATTACTGATGACACAGCTATTGTACTTAGCATGCAATAATTACACTGTTCAATTTAATTGAATGAAACTTTTGTATTTTTAATTAATTAATTGGATATTTTGAAGGCTCTTTGTTCAAGTGGCAATTACGTGATTATAGTCTTCAGTGTTTCAGTATTTTAAATTCGATTTTATGTATTAAGTATGTTAATTTTTACATTGGAATACCATGACAGTTATTGTTGAGTATGGGCTCCTGGCTGTATGAAACGCACGGCTTGATCGATTTGCACGGTTCGTGGGTGAGCTGGTGTTTTTTTTATTGATGGGAAATCATCAAATGACCCCTCCTGCTATCACCCACAGCGGGAGGGGACCCCTCTTGCCTCTGACCCCTCCCGCTGTGGGTGACAGCGTGAGGGAAAGTCAGATTTTACTGACTAAAACCCACCGTGTTCCTTCTGGAGACCTTTGTGTTCCTTCGTGTTTCGTAAGGCACGTCACATGGGTTAGTCCCGGCTGTTATTTTTTTGAACATCTTTGGCTGTCATTACGGGTAGTCAGAAGTCAGAAGTCTGACAACCAGAGTAACCAAGAGGACCTGGTTTTTGTCACCTTAGGGAAGCAATCGTTTTAGAAACATTATCATCTGTCTAGCTGTTTTTGGAACATGAGTCCAAAATAAAATATTTACCTTGACTGTTGGAGGGTTTCATCTATACTAATATTATAAAGAGGCAAAATTGTTTGTAAAGGACAATGGGCGTTTTGGTACCCCTGTCCAACAGTGTTGATTGTACTACCATTGCGTAGGTCTCGGAAAGGCAAAAAATTATTATTATGGCGACTAGTCTCAAATCCTTGTCCAATTTTCGTGACATCGACTAATAGAATTTGCCATGACCACTAAATCATCAACATAGATGCAGTTCTTAAGTTCAAACAATATCTGGTATGAGTAAAAAAGAACAGGAATGGGTCCGTTTTAGAACGTTTGCCTACCGACTGTATTAAAAAAGACTGTGGAAATCTTTGCAGCTCATACACAACTGTCCATATGTATTTGATGAAAGCCTTTCAGTGTTTAAAACCAGTTATGTAAATATTTAGAGTCGAACACTCTGTCGTGCTCCTGTTAGTGTAGGAGAGGTGAGTAGTGAGTACTTATTGATGATTTCCTTCCAAAAAAAACAGAAACTTAATATGTACGTTTGAACTATTGTCAAATCGGTTGATGATGGTGTGTCTGTAGTTTGACTCCATGGTCTATTAAAAATCCTTTAGATTACGATAAAGTGTATGGTAAAGATTAGAAGATGTATATTAACTGAGTTTAAAGAGATTATAGTGGCGACATATTCCTTATAATGCATTTGCGTATTTAGATGACATACTATTTTTTTGTCGAAGCAATTTTAATAACTACTCGGATCGGACAACTAATTGAGACAAGCCCCATCGTTTTTATGATTCTTCACGTAAAGACGTTTCTAATGATGTATCACACATTACTGTTGGAGGTGGTACCAAATCCCATACAACTTGCCCATTGTCCTTTGTTTGTAGGGAGTAATCTCTGGAAGTAATAAAGCAATTTTAAAAATTGTTTCACTGGTAGAAAGCTACATTATTCGTGAGTGCTATAGGCTATATTTTATCCGGGTACGGGCAGTATTTCTCACGGGAAGCGAGTGAAACCGCGGGAAAACGGCTAGTTTATAATAAACAGCTCTTTTCCTTTACCTTGCCTAAACATTACAAAACAAAGTGATTTCGTTTCGTTTTGTTTTCTCAAATTACATTAATTATGAACGTTCACATCTAGGCAACAGTTTTAACAGAGTTTTATCATAGAGTTGTTTTGTTCTACAACAGCATAATGCTTTCAGCTGAAACGGGGTAAGAAACTCGGAGTAATGTGTGTTCAGCGAAATAAACTGTTTAGTTAGATAGGACGGATTTCTTCTTAACTGTAGTTTACTGGATGTTTTGATGAATGAATCGTAAAGAACTAACTTAATGAATGCTTTCGCCTGCGGTTTTGTCCGCGTCCCGAGGGAATTACTTTCTGCACAGTGCACATGGCTAAAAAATAGCTAGATGTTATTCTCATACATACATATTTTATTGTTAAGTTTCATCAAAACCCGTTCAGTCATTTGCAAGTGAAAGAGTAACAAACATGCATGCTTAGGTACATACATCCTCACAAACTTTTACATTAATAATATTAGTATTGATACTATTTTTGTGTGTACGAATTAAATCCAATGCCATCGGCTGCTGCTGGTATTTCATATTTAAAATAAAAATAACTATTAAGCATCTAAGAACAGGGAACAATTTAAGTCCCTTGAAAATCTCGTATTTAATGAAAACCTCCGATGTATGGCAGGGAGCCAACAATACACTATTTACCTACGTATATAATATTTACGGTATATAATATTTTTTATTTAATATTTTTTTAGTGCACGTATATGTATGTAAACTTAATATTTTGAAGCTGAAGACTTTTTGTTTGTTAGGTTGACCACGCTGATCTCTGAAACGACTGGTCCGATTTGTCGAATCCATTTATCCAAGAAAGCTGCTGTTTTGCTTTCCTAAATTGGCTCAGTAATTTTGTATATATTCATCTTACATCAAAATTGCCGTACCAAGTCAGTCAGTCTAGTTGGGAAATCATCAAATGAATGACCTTCTCCCGCTGTGGGTACAGCGTGAGAGAGTGTCAGACTCTTACTGACTGCCACCACGACCCACCATGTTCCTTCTGGAGCCCTATATGTACCAGAGCGGCGATAACTCTTTCGAACAATTTCCGCAGCCCCGGCAGGTTTTGGCCCTATGGGACCTCAGCTTTCTAAAAGACATTCCAATACTTCTATTACTGCAAACTAAAGAGTTAATAATTAACTGACCCGAGAATCGAACTTCAGTCAGAACGTGTAATTATTGTTGTCCATTAGCCAAATTGTGTTGAACATTTAAAATTTATAGAAGGAAATGGGCGTGGCCTAAGAAGGGTCGAGCGTTCTGTTGGAGTCACGCTGAATTTAAATCACTAGAAGGTGCACTTTGAAATTTTAAGATTTTTCGAAGGGGTTTGGTTCTGGTCGGAATTATTTTACGTAGATTCCTCATCCTCATTTAGGTTTAAAAATATTGAAGTGTGAACGTGTTTAACCCATAATTAAATGATTTCTTTTACCTGCGCACTCCATGGGGAGCACTCCGCGCACCCGGATAAAAGCCTTCGTAGCTTTATAAATTTTTATAATTGTAAATGAGCTATCTAACACTGAAACATTTTACACATGAGCTTAGTAGTTCGCAAGATAAAACAAACTCGTCAGCTTTATACAATTAGTATAGAGTGTAAAGAGCATTATGCATCTGAAAGCCCTACTTTTGATTGAAAAATATTTTTTTTATTTAATTTTAAGGGTTCCTTTGCTCTTCAAAAAATAGTCTTGTAGAAAATGATTTTCGGAAAAAAAATCTTTTTGATAGTTTATCAGTGGTGAGATTTTCTCATCCAAATCCACAATTTCATTAACAAACTGTTCTAAACCTTCTGTATATTCACCAAAATGATGGTTTTCAGTGGAGTTTTATGGGTCACGATATCGAGTAATGCTTGAAGGCGTACGCTAGCAATTTACAACTTTACTTGTTAATGAAGATAGTGTGAGTACTCCGCCCTAAAGGGCAATACAATCGTAAACGTTTTCCAAGAATACTTGGATGTATTTCGAAGAATACTACATAGAAAGCTGGATATTAGGGCTACCCTGGACATTGTGGTAGAGAAGTGAGACCAGTTCTCAGGTAAAATTTCAGTATATTTTACGCCTAGCTTCTGCACATGATTTCATCCATGTATCAAGGGAAATACTTCCCGCAGCGAGATAAAGAGAAGCCTGTATGTTATTTTCTTATGTAATGTTTATATTACTGCCAAGTTTCATCAAAATCCATCTAGGAGTTTTCGCACAAAAGAAGAACAAACATCCAGACATAATAAAATTAGTAATAAATGCCATAAGATGCCCCATTTCTAAAATAAGCCATATTTTACCTAACTCAGACTACACTACACCCACAGTTGCTTCTTCTTATTACTGAAACTTCACCGATCCTCCCTCAAGTATCAATATTCTGAAGAATATTGATAAAAAAATATCATCACAGGTCATTCTTTCCTTATAACATGAATACTCAAAAGCGTTGAACAAAGTACTTTTTTACCGAATAAAGTATTAAAACAGAAAACAAAACACCATACAAAAGCCAACAGCAACACTTCCCAACCCTTCAAACGCTGCCGGTCACATTACACAGGCACCTACATAATGTAGCACGCAGGTGTTAACCACAGTAAGTCAAAACTTTGCACCATCACTCTGTAACACGGTTTGTAAGCTGCGTCAGTTTAAATATTAACTGAGCAACGTGTTAGCATGTTCACTACTTATTAACGGGTTAAAGTTAGTGTTGAATTAAGGGCAGAAGGTTAGGTCTGGTGGTCTATTAGTTGTAGGTAGTTGGGGGTCGGTTGCACCGAAGGTCTGTTCAAACAATTGAGTCAGTTGCAATATATTGGAGTCGGTTGTATGATTAAAGATCAAATGTATCAGGCATGGCAGTAGTTGAAGGTTTGCTTCAAAATTTTTGCAATGTCTTGTCTTTGCGTCATTTGAGTTACTTGTAAATTAATTAATTAATTTATGATCTTGACTCTTAAGTAATCCTGCTAATCCTTTGCTTTTAATACATAGAACTTAACATTTTCTAATTTATGAATGTGAAGCTTCGGTTAATTTTACTTCATTGTTTGCAAACTAAGAAGTCCGTACCTATATAATTATTTGCTAAATCATGTGCTATACTCATTTTGTAATTTTGGCATAGAATAATTGTGAAGTAAAATAAAAACATATTAGACATCCAATATCATCTAAATATAGGCATACATCTAAGAGAAAATGTAGTGGTAATACCTAACGTTGACTGTACGAGAACAAAGTTAGGTGTGCCTAGTTTTCAGGTGGTAAATAAGCCAACATTGATCATAATCGAAACTAAACAAGGTATTACAGAAGTAACTTTGTGCCGATATTTCAAAATTACATATCTATAGCTCAATAGCGCACAATATTGCCATAAAATCCACATTTGATACCTATTAATTCAAAACACTGCAGTGCACATTACAGGAACACGACCGCGCAACTTGTTTGTGGCATAGAAATGAGAATGAATTTGAAAATAGCCTGGCGATGACCTTTGTAATGGCACGCAAATGTGCGGGTGACGTAGGCTGTCAGCTGTCATCTGTCACCTGTCACTTTCGACTCCTGTCAGTTCCGTGGCTTGACGTGTAATTATGATGCGTATACCGTGTTTATTTAATATGCTAGGTCTTTTAGGCTTAGGTTAAAATCAGCCCTCTAAATTTATTTACAGTGACTCGCCATTGGTGTGTGTGTGGGTTTGGTTCCAGGTCAGGCAAGTATGTACAGACGACAGCAGGTCAACGTATACAAATCTGTCAAATTTTACCGATCGAACATCAATCTACCTCCATTGTAATAAGGTTGAAAATCTATTGCAGAATTTTGACAGATTGTGGTAACTTGATGTGCTATCGTCTGTACTAATGCAACTTTTCTAAGATTGTATCAACTTTTTTAGTATATCTTAGACACAAATGGCAGATTAAAGGTGAATGATGGAGGAAACCTGGATTATAAAGTCTGAAGTCATCAACCCTCATTGAGCAAGCGTAGTGATTAACGCTCAATCCTTCTCTGTGTGAGAGGAGGCTTGTGCCCAGCTGTGGGACGATAATAAAACGCTGATGATGATGAAGACTGGCTATTTTCCGTTAATCTGTGTTTACAATAAAGTAAGAAAGAGTATGTTATTTCAATAAGTAAATTGCTTTAAGCAACGATACGTCTTTTTAACCCTAAAATGGCAGTTCGCGTGTAACCCGCGACTTAACAACGCAACATTTCGTAGCTAAAGTGCCACTTTGCAACTAACTTTATAATTCTGGCGTACTTGTGGAGTAATGAAGGTAAAACCTGCATAAGTTGCTAGTGTAGAAGTGTGGCAACAGCGCAATGTGGGTATTACAGTTGAAAGACTGACGCAACATAAATTGAATCTTGTTTTAATAATGTTAGAGTTGGATGTTGCTTTTGTGGTATGTAGGTAAGTTTATGTTGACGTTAAATCACATTAGATATAGCAGTGATAAGTCTGAATAGTTCTTTAGATCTTAATAAACTATGGCTAGACGGAGACTGTCACTTTGGTTTTTTAGGGTTCCGTACCCAAAGGGTAAAACGGGACCCTATTACTAAGACTTCGTTGTCTGTCTGTCTCCCTGTCGGTCTGTCTGTCTGTCTGTCTGTCTGTCTGTCTGTCTCCAGGCTGTATCTCATTAACCGTGATAGCTAGAATGCTGAAATTTTCACAAATGACGTATATCCGTTGCCGCTATAACAACAAATACTAAAAATTAAACAAAATACATTATTAAGGCTGTTGATTTATATTAATTAACTGCAAAGTTGTATACTAGTAGCGCCATCTATTAGAAATAATGTGCAACTTAAGTAACTCACACTTGACCATTCCTATTGTACTTTTTAGGGTTCCGTAGTAGACTAGGAACCCTTATAGTTTCGCCATGTCTGTCTGTCCGTCCGTCCGTCTGTCCGTCCGCGGATAATCTCAGAGACTGTTAGCGCTAGAAAGCTGAAATTTGGTACCAATATGTAAATCAACCACGCCGACAAAGTGCAAAAATAAAA
>NWSH02000329.1:2295177-2311972 GCA_002382865.2 Heliothis virescens | reverse complement strand
GTCCGTCCGTCTGTCCGTCCGCGGATAATCTCAGAGACTGTTAGCGCTAGAAAGCTGAAATTTGGTACCAATATGTAAATCAACCACGCCGACAAAGTGCAAAAATAAAAAGTGGAAAAAAATGTTTTATTAGGGTGCCTCCCCTAAACGTAAAGTGGGGCGTGATTTTTTTTTTCATTTCAACCCTAACGTGTGATATGTCGTTGGATAGGTATTTTAAAATGAATAGGGGTTTACTGACATCATTTTTTGATTATGTTAATACTTTCGGAAATAATTGCTCCAAAAGCCGAAAAATAGGCGTCCCCCCCCCTCTAACTTTTGAACCGCAAGTTTAGAAAATATGAAAAAAATCTCAAAAGTAGAACTCTACATAAACTTTCTAGGAAAATTATTTTGAACGTGGTACAGACAGCAGTCTATGAGATATAGCAATTTTTGGAAACCGCAAATTATAACTTTGTTATTCATATATTTGTATGAAAAACAAAGTTATTTTTTGTTGCCGAAAAGTGTTTGTATTTTGGCTAGTTGTAGGTAATAGATGCGTTCAGTTTTCATAGAAAATGGTACGGAACCCTTCGTGCGCGAGTCCGACTCGCACTTGGCCGGTTTTTTCATAGATAATGGTACGGAACCCTTCGTGCGCGAGTCCAACTCGCACTTGGCCGGTTTTATTAAAGATCGCAAGCGCAACTGTTGACGAAGGGATGTGATCTTTTGTCCATAATTAAAAACAATATTTGCATTAAAACGAAAATGTAGTTTTTGTAATATCACTTTGGCGCTTTGAAGTTAGCTAATAGGGCTTTCTTCAAATATGTAGTTCAGACTGGTAAAATTAGTTTAACGAGAGCTGGAATGTATTGTTTGCACATTTTGATTTTAGTGAAATCACTTGTGGCCAACTTAAAGTGGGCAAGTGTTTGGGGTTATAATTCTGTCATTTCTCAAAAGCAGAACTTAATGTTCATTCAGTATTTGAACAGACTTACTGCGGAAATCAATATTCTGTCTATCTCTAGATTTGCTTACTAGTGATAGAATTTTGACATTAGCCCCATACAATTAATGTCAAATTCCTATCTCTGGTAAGCAAATCCAGAGACAGATAGGTTATTGGGAACGGCCGTAAAAGGATCCTTTCAAAAACACAAACTTCCTCCTAATAGGTGCAAAAGCAAACAAGGGAGTTGTATGTGTAATTATTGAGTGCAAATAAAGCGTGACACAGCTTACGAAGCAACGGCACTAACGCGTTGCTGCAACAGAATTCAATAGGCCAAATTGCGGAGAGGACAGCGTTCGCCGAATGGCTAAGTCGACGTGTGGTCTAAGTTAGAAGAAGTAGCGGGAGCGTCTTTTGTGCTAGGTCTATGAATAGAAGTGATTTGTTTTGGTTGTGAATGGTAGGTTTTAGGTTACCTCTCATCAAAAACTACACAATTTCACGTGTCTACTGAAACTACAAGGAACTCTCCATGATAAGATCCCTATCTATAGACAGAACGCGCCCAGCGTTGCTTAACCGCTCGTAATTATAAGACAATAGAAAATTAATTGTGTCTCGCATATATCCGTGCTCTCGGCATATGATAGGTTAACCTTATAATCGATAGATTGAACGTTACTTAGCCACCAGCTCCTCATGTGAATTGTATTTAAAATGCCGTTGCTTAAAAAAAATAATAAATTAATAATTGATAATACGAATAAAATTCCGCAAGCCACATTCGTACTATATTAAAATTAAACGAGGTTGGCCACAATACGTGATTTAATTCAAAAATACAATGAGATAAACCCGCAATAAAATGCAATTTCTCTAGCCGAAACCAAAATTGTAACGGAATGATTTTTATGCTTGTATAACCACCTCAAAATAATGAGTGCCCCGTCCGCAAGTCATAGGAAAGCTTTTCTAAATTAATTATTATTACATGCTTATTTTCATTATAACATCATCAACCTAGCTAAGTATAGCACAGGTGGGCTCTGGAGAAGGTTCTAGGAAGTCTGACAACCAACACAACCACAGCAACACAAAGGGGTATCGGGTTGCCCGAGTTACTGGGACGTGGAAGTCAGATAGGTGGTCGCTCTATAAACATTAATACTCAGCTGCCTTCAGTTAGACATGGAAGCAAACTCCATTATAATTAGGAAAACGATAGGCAAAAATTATAATGACCTTCAAAAACAATACCCAATATCCGTCACTACTAACCCGCTTCCCGCTACCTCTTATGCCCTAGTCCTCTAATCCAGCCGCACACAGGAAGACTGTAAGCTGTGGGAGGGGGTGCAGGAAATTACGCGGGGTGCGGGGGCGCGAATCAACGTAACCACCCTGTTTATTGTAACTAGTGACGGTACAGAACTGTAAAAATAGAAGGGGCAAACTGTAAGTGTTGGTTTACTGCGGAAATCAATATTCTGTCTATCTCTGGATTTGCTTACTAGTGATAGAATTTTGACATTAGCCCCATACAAGTAATGTCAAATTCCTATCTCTGGTAAGCAAATCCAGAGTTAGATAGGTTATTGGGAACGGCCGTTAGAAGTACCAGGATAGCAGGGATTGTGAGGAGTTCTAATGAAAGGCATGATTAAGTTTTTAAGAGTTAAACAAAGCATGCTGTTGATAGCGAAATAGGCCACTTTGTGATAAGTATAAACCCACTAAAAATGTATGATTTCTTCCTGTACTTTTCGAAAGGGTGCACGGGGTAGTTCCTACGAGGTGCGAGTGACATTGCTGGTGGAATCTAGTTTTAATAATAAACTGCTCTTATTATACATACATATTTCACCTATAAAGAAATACTAGTGGAATTAAATATCTTTCAGATAGAAGCAAAACGAGGAAAGAAATTTCATTGTAAGTGAACTATGATACGTTTATAATACGATAAAATTAGTAATCATCAAAGCCTTCATGATTACGTACAAGTTTTATTCACAAACTAGCTTCTGCCAGCGACTTCGTTCGCGGATCATGTCGCTTATGCCAGCGACAGTGCGTTTTCCCAACATTTACCTTCACTGCTCTGCTCCTATTGATTGTAGCGTGATGAAAAGTATACTATAACCTGCTAAGGAGTATGAGTAATATTTGTACCAAGTTTTGTTAAAATCCGTCCCGTAGTTTTTGTTCCTATAACGGTTATACAGACAGACAGACAGACAGACAGACAGACAGACAGACAGACAGACAGACAGACAGACAAAAATTCTACTGATTGCATTTTTGGCATCAGTATCGATCCCTAATCACCCCCTGATAGTTATTTTGGAAATATATTTCATGTACAGAATTAACCTCTCTACAGATTTATTATAAGTATAGATAGAAGATTAACTCCTGAATCCTCCAAGGCTGCAACAAAAATCTTTAAAAAGCTGTTTATTATTTCATAGCCATTTTAAAATTTAAAGTAACATTTACGTTGATTGCAAGTTCTTTAAAGCAAGTCCCATTGTCTCGAAGATTAGTTTCATAGTTATTTGAACTTGTTCTCGTAGAAATTAATTCTTTGCCTGGCCTCTTTCTTTCAGTCTTAGTTTCAAAGTATTGTAGTTAAAGCAGACCCGGTATTACTTTTCTTGAACTTCTTGTTTGTATGCTTTACTTATTGCATCTAAGGAATAGAATTTTATGGGTGTTAAAATGGTAGAGAGTTGTAAGAGCTCGTGGCTGAGTAACAGCCGCACGGGTCATCTATACTAATATTATACAGCTGAAGAGTTTGTTTGTTTGAACGCTAATCTCAGGAACTACTGGTCCGATTTGAAAAGTCCTTTCAGTGTTAGATAGCCCATTTATCGAGGAAGGCTACTTCTTATCCGAGTGCGCGGAGTAGTTCCCACGGGACGCGGGTGAAACCGCTAGTTCGATCATAGAATTAAGCAGCACTTGACTTAGTTGGTCTGTGGGTGACATCTTGTCACGATGAGGTCCTCCGTGTTTTGGAAAGCTGTCATTTAAACATTTTTGGCAGATGTTACGTATAATAAAGCCAGAAAGTCTGAAAAGCAGTCTTACCAAGGAGTATCTACTTATTGGGTAGCCCAGGTAACTGGGTTGAATCCAGCCCCGGATCTTCAATTTTTTTTAGGCGGGGCAAAAACTGAAATGTGCCGCCCCCGCCGACTTATATTTATTTTTCCTTTTATTATCTTTATAATTATTTCACTATTTCAGCTATCAGATGTCCACTAGGGGTCGATTCGACCAAACTTGAACTATTCCTCGAGTTACTATACCAAGATTGTTTTTTGGACGGGTGATGGAGGATGTTGGCAAATTGAAAAAAAACGTTTTGTTTTATATGTTTAAAGAAAATAAAAACAGCAGAAAATAGTTACAAGATGCCCGAGCAAGCGCGACCTCTTTTGTTATTTTGAGATAGGACTAAACATAAACAAACTGTAGGTTGCAATTGCAGGACGCGAGTGAAGCGAGCGCGATTTTTTTAGTTTAATGACTAAAAAGAAGAACAGGAAGTAACTCTAGGACGCGAGCGAAGCGAGCGCGAAATTTTTGGAAAAGTCGGATTGCAACCTGTCTTTATTTATTGTAAAATGAAAGTAACTTTAAAAAGTTCAGTGTGATCGTAATTTTCAGGTAATGATTCGGGGGCCCCGGGGCGCAGCCCCGGCTAGAAGGGGCTAGCCACTACATGTTAAAAGTTTTATTTTATCCCGTTTAGTGTCCCGTTAGTGTTTTGTGAAGTCGGTTTTTATTTTTTTGCAAAAAGTTTTTTATTTTAAGCTTTTCAGTTTTTGGGTCTAAAACTTTGATTACTATGTAAAAGGTTTCTCTGTTCTATGGGAATACCCGTTTACGAAGAGGGCTGTGCTGTTTTTAATCGGATAATCTTAACGATCTCATTTAAAGCTGTTAGTTCTTTTTCTCAATCAGTAAACTGATCGCTCTCAACATACATCTAACGAAAGTCAGTGTACAGTTTCAGAGAAAATCTGCCAAAAAAAAATAATAACATTTTTAATTTGAAAAAGTTTAAAATTAATATTTCAAACTCTCTTTCAAACAAAACCTTGTATTATTATCTTCTCATCACCCAAATTCACTTATCACAATTATCATCCTACTAATTCATCCTACTCATAGTCAACTACTTCAAACAATTCTTCCAGGAATCTATTAAAGGTGGGCTTCCAATAAATTGTATGGATATTAGGCACATCTAATCGTATTAGGCCAGTCCGTCTGCTCTAAATTGGAACACGAAAAAATAACATCCTTAACTATACGGGTTCTGATTTGTTATCGAACACGGTGTTGGCATATTTAATTAAAATACGGAAGTTTTAACATCTAACTGAGTGGTGAACGTCACGTTTGATAACATAAGTGTTGTTAATAAAAGAGAATTCTGCGTAATTTTTTGGGTCATTATGTTTTATCGCACTTCTTTTGGCGCGGCTCGGTCACGTTATGATGGGTTTATATTTAATATTGAATGATATGGATTCAATCTTATTTTTTATGTTTCAAGAGTTCTTCTTCGTGTTTCGGACAGGCCATTTCTATGAAAACTTTGGTGGGATTCCTTCGGTTTAATAATGTTAACACCATCTTCGTAGTCATTAAACGTGATGTAGTCGGAAGCCGAGACGTTGACATTTATACACTTCTAACAATGGTCTAGATACTTCGGGATATTGCACGGGATAACATAGGATTTTAGTTGTGTGAGTCTAGATCAGGCAAGTCGCTCCATGTCGCTTAAGCAACTGTTTATCAAAATCCTGCATATCATCGGTTTATTACTAGGAAAGCCAGTACCCCAAATACATAGTGAGAGATAAAAGACAAGCAGATTGATGTTTCATTATGTTGGTACTCGTCTCTAGTGTTGTACAATTATATAGTATCCGTTAAAGGGTTTAGATTCCAGTAATCATAATCTAGTGTTTTTCAATATTATATGATTACTATTCTTATTTCTTTTTTTATCAATTATCAGACAATTCGTTAGTTTCAACGCATATAGTTGGCTGAAAAAAAAGTTGAGAAAAATTCACTCATGTCTTGAATTTTTTAGTGGAAAGAAGCATACAGGTTCAAAAATTTAAAAACAAAAATTTGCACTAATCATTTGAATATCCATTCTAACCTCACCCGATATCTGACAAATGTTTATCCAATCGAACATTAACCTCCACAATCTTGTGAAAGTTGCTTGTACACAATCTAATGTTCGGAAATTATGATCAGATTTTGTATGGTCTGACTTGTTCATTAAACTTGGATCGTTCTATTTACTAATAAAGCTAGTGTGTACAACTCGTTTTCAGTCGTACGGTTACCTAATTTTTAACATTATTACGTTGCAGCGAGGCTGCTAATAATGCTATGTTGATTCGGCAAAATAACTGAATAGTTACTCGTAGCCCTCTTCATTTTTCCCATAATAGCCAAGTTTTTAGAGATATCAATTCTAAGTCGAAAATTTACTATTTATACTTCCTATTGATTTTGCTTTCTTTCAAAAGATAATTCCTTATTGGTATTGCATTATTCGATTATAGACTTGCTACTTTTCTACCCATTCACAGTGTGTCTGGTCAATAAAGTAGATTTTTTAAAGTAAGTATGAACAAAAAGTACTCAGAGTCTTTGTCTGATAGTCTATGGCTTAAGCTGTCCAGTCATTATTGCTCTATGATATTAGTGAATAAAATGTCAAATTCCTATAAAAGGACTATTTTAGATTATATAATGTACATCCAATATTAACATCAAAAGTTTTTAATAATCAACGACACTACTTAGCCAAATTCTTTATCACACCATATAATCGACGTTGACCGTCAATAATTGCGTCTGTGAATACCTGACTCTATAGATCTTCATAGTATCTCTCTCATCTCCCGTACTTTGTATGTATGCTAATAACTTGTGTCTATATATATGTACTGATATGATAAACTTAATTTAATCGTATATTTGTACTATATTTAGCTATGTGATAAAACATTCTTGTAGAGAGGAGATTATTAATATTAATATTAGACTAAATGTATTTGTTTTAGTTGTTTGTCGTTTAGTTACTGTTCTCGTTATCTATCGAGTAATGGCAAAAAATCGAGAACCCTTTATAGAATTATCTCAAATGTCTGTCTGTTATGTTCTGGTACTGTCTAGTTTTCATGTACTAGATTCTGTCTCTTCTTGTCCTATAATGTCACAATGCCTAACATATTGTAATTTCACGAAAATTAAACAAAAATTAGTTGACATAAAACAATAGAATAATCAAGAACTACTGGGATAGGCCCGATATACATGTATTATAAAGTTGACCGCTTTACGATATTTTAATACAAATAAAATTTAAATAAAATCATAAAAATATATCTATAAACTGAATGACAGTGGAGAGCATCTCCTATACATCGGAAACGTGAAAATAATACCTTATCATATAATTATATTACTAACATAAATAAACTATATAGTTCATCAGAATTGTACATATATTAACCAAAGGTACAAGTATGTAAAAACTAAGTGCTAACTTAGTGTCTATTCAGCTCTCAAAAGTCTAGTCTATTTAAGTGCAATTCTGTAATAGTGCTTTAAATTTCAAGCTTAATTATTGTGTTCCTATAAACTCACGTTTTGATAATTAGTAATGTGTTATATGTAATCCTCACGTGCCGTAGCTTCCTTTAGACTAGTACTTCAGATTGTTAATTCCTTAAGCTTTAAGTGTATATAATAGTTTTGTTATCAATTAAAGCTATTCTTTGTTTTGTTGGTCTTATGAATTCCCTTTAATATATTTAATAGATAAACATTTGTATAATAAGCGTTATTTCAATACTACAGGTCTAAGTCAATCGGTTTGCTTCATTAAAGAAAGTGCGTTGATTGTTAGTTTCTAAGCTGATTATTGATACTAAGGATTGTATTAGTTTGTCTTTAGACAGACCAATTAGGCAATTTGACTAAGAAATTAAGTTGTAAGTTTTTATTAGTAATTAGGATGCCTAGTTCTGTGTGCAACCTAGAAAACCACCTAAATAACAGACCAATATAGCAAGTCTACGAATATTAAATATACCTAATAAGGTATCTTGTTAAAATATCTTGATTCAGATAAAAAGTTTTTGAAATAATACTCACTTAGTTAGAACTTATTTTGTGCCTTATTATATTGCACGGGTTGCGCTAGTTAATACTCGATCAGCGCCGTACACCGGACAATGTCGAAACTTCTACCGTAGCGAAACCTGTTTTGGTTTTTTATTTTTTCTAACTCTTGGAATAGGGGTAGGTTTTTAAGTGGTGGCTATTTTTGTCATTAGTAAAGGATAAAATCCTATTGGCACGCCAGGATAGGCCTGTGCTGGAACATTGTGTAATGATGTGTTAATCACCCGATAATCCGCTCCAGAAGGGTTGTTCATACGATCTAAGGTCAAGACCGCCTGCGCTCTGATTTGTCTGGTCGTAATCAGACTACTTTCCGGACCTCTATTGGAGTCGACGCACATTACCGGCTTAAAAACTATAAAATGGTGCTATCGGTGATTCTACTCAATAACCTCCGCATAAAAGACTCCAGGCGTGTTGTCAGTGTAGCCACGACGCCACAATCCCCTTCTGCATTCCCTTCAAACTCTGGTCACATGCATGACATAATGCGCAATCCCTTGTAGATCAGACCAAATTATCTAGTAGTAATCCCTGTAGATAAGCATCTTACCTTCTAGGTCTCTCATATCAAGCAGCTCGCGGCCGTGCCGTCTTCGCTATGAGCCTCTCAATTCCATCACCCAACTCTAAGTGAGCATAAATTGTGTCCATCACATATGCTAAAAGTCAGCCCTTAAAGTAATACCGCGCGGATTCCGTAACCTTCCTATAGACTTACTTCTAAGGAGTTAGTCTCTCCCACCGTAAAACCTGACTCGTTCTCCACAAGGATGCAGACCCCTGCAGAATAGATTATTTCCGGTATCAACGAGCCCTTCTTGTCCGTAACTCGATAAATGTTACATGTATACTCTAGAGTAGCCACCATAGTCTCAATTCGCCTCTCAAGTCGAAATTACTTATGATGTGCAGTCAAGCACAAAATCCCCGATCCTATCGGCCGCCTGATACGAACCATCGCGTATGAGCATAGCTCCGCCGACTCCAGGCCACCCCTTACCGTCCCCTCGCGATCCCATCACCATCCTCAGAAGTCGTAGGAAACCTCAGCCAACTCAGAGTCTAACATCGTAACAAGATCGCTCGTTCCAAATCGCCTACGCGCGAGGCCTTGCGAACGCGCCGATAAGAATCAAAGTCCCCCCCGACCCCTTGCTGGCCGCTCGGCAGCTGTGCAGTAGCTATAATATGCTCTCTAATTATTTATCCGTCTCCCCATGCTTAGTCCTGAGTGACGCCTAAGCCGATGTCTCTGTACCCCACAAGGGGGTCCCTTCGTCGTATAGTCACTTAGTTTTAAGAGCTTTATGCGCCCTGGCTGGAGGCCTTAATATTTAGGTTTCACACAGGGATTTGTACGGTTAAATGCAGTAACAGCCTTCTCAGGCCTGAATGCGTGAATATAAAGAGACCATTCATCAAAAAAATTAAAAAAAAAAAAAAAAAAAAAAAAAAAAAATAAAAAAAAAAAAAGTGATTACTCGACTTCCGATTCAGCGGCGGCCCTCAAGAAAAGGAAAATCAAGGCATATGAGAATAGGAATACCACATTAGGTGTATTCCAAGCACCCCCTTTGTCGACCAGCATTTCACCCGCTAGCATACTCTATTTCGCTCACCTAACACCATCACCATTTCTTATACATGTCCACAAGCTCTTTATACTGGTCCTTCGCGAGCCAGTAATCGGTGTAGCATCTAAGAATGCTCCGATCAAGATCAAGTTCTCCGCACAGTCGAGATCACAGGGGAAGGTGCTACGTACATCCAGATGAGGCATGGAATTACGCCGAGTGATACACTCGCAGTCGTCGGCGCTGCTGAGCATTAGCAATGTTAAAGTATCGACACTTGATCAATAGAGACGCCGTGCCGCACAGACGAGCATCTAATCCTCATAAGCCTAAAAGGTGTGTCCGCTGGAAATGGATTTCAATCCAGCGGGAAGTGGAGCGCCCCCGCCGCCATCAAAGATAGTCTGAACGCTTCTAGTCCTCGATACAAGAAGAGGTAAGCCACTCATGATCCAAGATACTCCGAGAGAATGCTCTCGCAGTGAAGGGCGCGTCAACAGATTCTTAGTGCATTCAGCCGTGACTAATGTTTCCCGAGCTTTCTAGGTTGAAAGGTAGCCTCAAGCGCCGCACTGACAGGTTAAGCCGACCGACGCATATAGACTACGATGTCCAGCGCTCTCAGCAACGACTAAGAAGGCGGAAGTCACAAGCATAGGATGACCGGTGGCAACTACGGGAGTTGGAAGTAGCCTCGAGTGCTCGCGCAAGGGTAGCTCGAGCCGATTCTGGACATCGCCTCGTCAGAAGTCCGACCGTAGAAAATAGTGACGTGTTGCAGAGTTCGTTTCGAGCCAATCTCCTATGAAAGTGGAAAATTGGTTCATCTATACCCAGGCCGGATTTCCAGCAGGAATAGAAGAAGACCGACCTGAGTCTAGTGAAAAAAATAAGCTCTCTTGTATATCCACGAATCTTCTGCTGAAAAGCAATACGTCAAGAGCTGTCTAGAACCCACGTGTACAGTCACTGCACCAAAGCTACATCAACTCCCTCTACTATCCTCGGAGCCTGTGAGAGGGTGTGGGCGTTCCAGAAAGGTCGTTTTGTAATGATTACAGCCGTCCTATTCAGCAACGCACAGAACTTGCGCGCCCTAGTAAGAGCTGCATACAAGGGAAGGCGATAGAAGCTGGTCCTAGAGCTCTGCTTCATTTCACGCCTGTAACATCCACGCAAGCTATAATTTACTAAGGGATTGTAGGCAAGATTGCTGAGGCCTGGAGCTCATAGCGACATACTGATGCTGGGAAGCTGAAACCTATTATGTCAGAGTGTGTGAGTGAAACCAATGTTATATCTGCGTGTTGCAAGTCGCGTGAGAACGCTTATATAGAAACACATCAAGGCATTGAAGAAACTCTCAGTTACCTCAGCTCGTCCTGAAACACTGAAAGCCATCGTGGAAAAATATTGTCCGACCTATTTTATGAAGTTTTTCGCTGGTCGCGTATTCATAGCAAGCAGAGAGATAAGATAATGAAATTTTTCCAGGAGTTATCTAACTTGTCGAAGAGTTTCCCTGGAAAAGTCTCGAAGCGCGACATGTGTGGGTGACTTCTCACGCCTGAACAGCGTTATCTGGTAAGTACATAGCAAGGTTCTAGAAGGCCGTGAATGTGACGAAAGAATATCGCGCATAGACAACATATAGGAAGTCGGTGCCCAGCCTGCGAGCGTGCAACACTATGCTATAGAATGCAAGAAGTTCAAGAGGCGATATAGTGAATAAAGTCGCCATATTGATATGAAATGAATCAAGAAGCGAGAATCTGTTTTAAGTTGTTTACCGATTCAAGCATTGCAGAAATTCTAATTGAGGTGCGCCTGTGTGTATAAGTGTCATGTGGATAGATGTCATTACTCTCTGTACACTCAGACGAGCCGCGTGTAGCAGATACAAATAATGCAATCAAGTGTCGAGAACAAGGGTAAAACAAACATATGAAGATAGGTTGCCTTCAGTCCACTAGTACTAAAGGGAGAAAGTAGTGAGCTACATTGAAGATTGTTCCGGTGACATCTTCTACGCCCTAAAGGGCTAAGTGCGTGTGCTGGCATGCTGGATGATATGAGAATCACTGTCACGCTCTTGGATGAAGCAATAGGGAGACGATTGGATGCGAGGGAAGTCGATGAGCGCTGTGTATTAGAAACAGTAGGGACGATGATCATAAGGAAAGATTAGTTCACAGAAGGTGCGAATTGAAGATAAGAGTGGTCACAGAAGAGAAAGAAGTCTATCACAGTTACGAAACAATTCGACGACTTGAAAGCATTTAGTTGTCGAGCAAGGAATTAGTAAGTACGGCTACAGTTGTGAGACCGCTGCCCGTCATCTGAAGGCAATCGAGGAGCAGCTACTTTCTATAGCGGCGGAGCGGCTATGTTGTTGATTGTCATGACAACTGGCACTTAGTTTCGTCACCCAGAAGGTTGAAGAGAGTGAGCAAGCCGTACGTAACCCCGTGGCCTCTCTCACTAGCCAGGGTTGGGTGCTGCACGGCTGTAGAGGAAACCTGGCACCGAACTCTGCTTGTGGTCTCAATCTTCGTTCCACTATGGAAGTAGCAAATTACTAGGAGTCAGAAGATTCCATAGGAAGAAGTGGTGAGGTGCAACTTTCCGCTGGAGGCTCTGGTATTTTCATTGAATCGATTCTCGCATCAGAACTGAACAGCGCACAGAAGAGCTCCTGGAACAATTAGTGGAGTGAACAACGAGCGTTTTTAGAAAGCCGGGCAATTTGAACAGCATCTTATGAGAGAGAGATAGGACCGAGAAATAAACTCAACACTATTGTTATAAGCTTATATCGTTCTGTTTAATCACATTTGAATAGGAGCTGGTATCATATAAAGAAATCAAAGAGTGTCTACGAGAAACCAAATCCAGAGGCCTGTTTGAAACGGATACTCGCGGAGAATGCGCCTAGAGACGGTCAATTCGAGGTAGAACTTTCTACTAATCCCCACTCGCAGTTGTGCACCCCGTCAACGTAAGCTAAGAATAGTGTTTGACTCAGCCAGCCAAGTATGAAGTGAAATAGCTACGACCGCGCTTACTTGACAGGGCCGGACCTACTGTCACTCATTGTTCGGAGTGCTGCTACGCTTACAAGAGGGTCCAGGTTGGGCTGTCAGCCGCGTTCAATATCTAATGTTATCTTGAGTGAGTGAAATGAGGTGGAGAAGATATGACCGTAAGACAAGTCTAAGGTTCCTGCGCAGGAAGACTGTAGCTTGCGATCCCGTCAGAGAAGAGCCAACAGCAAGGAGAAGGGTTAACCCCAGTCACCAGCCTCACATCAGCTGCGAATTTTCTACTACTCATATCATACCTTAATAGAGGTCAACAAACACATAGGAAGGCTGATAGAGATTTGATATAGCGATAAGTCAAAACGACATGTTTATGCAACAGATAATTAAGAAGTGTTTTAAAAAAATGAAAAACCCTTTAAATGCAAGTAAAATCAAGAAATACGACGTTTGTACATCCTCGATGCTGACAAAATCATCTTAATGTTAATGAGCAGCGATCGATGATAGTTACAGTGGCGAAAGAGCGATAAGGAAAATGAACTCCTTTATATTAGACCCAGGACAGCACAGAGTTCACGTCTCATGTTCATTCATAACATTATCATAAGAAGTTTTTTCACTCGCAACACCTCGCATACGTCATGAACGAAGTTCGACAAAAAGTACTGGATCTTCGGGTTAAGGGCTTGCCACTAAGCAAGTGTCACACGGCTTATCCGTGTTGCAGGTTCAAGGAAGAGCGTTCCCACAATATCCTCGACGGGCGATCCTACAAACGAGCGACTACACACCATCAGTTCCCCGTTCCTTGCACGCGGATCGAATTATTTCGGCTCCCTATTCTAATCTGTTAGTATGGAAAAGCGGTTTGGGCATGTTTTTCATGCCTCACTACGCGAGCATTCACCTGCGAGCTGCCTCCCTCTACTAAGTCGGTCCCTCATATGATAATGCGTTGCGAACGGTTTGCTGCGGAATAGAAACGCCGTAGCCACGATATTCACGACACTCGGACTATACTTCGTTACGGCGCGACGAAAGAGCATGAATTATGGCCACAGAAAAAGGTTCAAGTGGCATTTTCCCCCCGGCAGCCCAAGAATGGGGCGCCTGTGGAGGATCGTGCGGTCAGTGGAAACGCCCGCGCGTGTAGTACTTCACTAAAGAAGCACCGCCTGAAAAGTGCTTCACACTTAGATGATAGAAGTCGACATCGTTAACTCAAGACCCCTCACCCCCGTCATGTATGGACCGCGACGACGAAGAGAGTCTGACCCCACCCATTTCCTGCTTGGTACTGAATCGTGCGAGCGTGGCGCGGAGTGAGTTTCGATGACACAGACTTATCGGGAAGGTCGAGCTGAAATAACAACTGGCAGCGGCTCGCCGACATTCTGGCAGCGGTGGGTGAAAGCAAGTCTTGCCCCTGCTAATGCCAGACGGATAGAAGGTCGCACCACTGACGACCCTCGAGAATCGAGCGACAACGTGCCATTAGCGACGCCACGTTAACCTGGCAATACGTGGCCCGCGTGTTGGAAGATCATCAAATCACTACCGCCAGACGGCAGAACCGGAGTGCTGTGACGCTGAGGACCCCGGCGCTGCTGCTGGCGGCCACGCGGGCTCATCGTCGTGGTCCACTGCTGATCGTCGGTGCGTCTGCCGAGGATGGTTATGTATGCGTGCTTCGCCACCGTGGGGTGAGAATGTTAGCGACGAAACAAGTGTACAAGTATGTAAAAACTAAGTGTTCTATACTAATGGTGTATATTCAGTGCCAAAGTTCTAGTCTATTATAGTGATTTAAAGATTGTTGAATATTCAAGTTAGTCTCTTGTGTTCTTGAAAGTAACGTTATGATTTTGTTAAAATTTTATTAATGTAAATCAGTGCTAGATTCTAGATTCTAGATTTTGTTAAGTCCTAGGCTTTTTATTATATGTTATGTTATCATATTAAGCCTATTTGTCTTGGTGTTGTTTTGATTCCCTTTTATATAATATTAATAGTTAACATTTATTTATTTATAAAGTCGTATTTTAAGTACTAAGTCTAAGTAAGGTTTCAATAAAGAATGTTTGTTTATGTATGTTTCTAATTGAAACTAAGGTTGTATAGTCTGGGATTAATGGTTCTTAGACCAGACCTAGGGCATTGCTAAGATTGAGTAAGTTAAGTTTTTAATTTGTTAATTAGGTGCCTATCTGTGTCTAACCTAGAACAACCCTAAAATAGATTTACAGACCAAAATATGGCATAAGATCTTAGAATATTTGCTCAATAGGTATTCTTGTAAATTATAGCAGATACAGTTTCGAAATATTCACATATAGTTACTAGAATTTGTTGCCTTTTATTGCACGGGTGCGCTAGTAGTCCGATCAGCGCCGTACACCGGACTAATTGTCGAAACTTTAACGTGCGAGAAACCGTTTGGGTTTTCTATTTTTCTTAATTGAGAAAGGGGAGGTTTTAGGTGGGTTTTTTGGCAATTTTAGTGTAATAGGAAATGGGACGCAACAGATAGCATGCTGGAACATTGTAAGAGTGTTAAATCACTCGAATCGCTCCAGAAGGTTTTTCAGTACATTCTAGGTCAAGACCGCCCTGCTCGTCATTGGCTGCGAAATCAGACTACCTTTACGCGGTGCGCTTCCTATTATGTCGCGCGACATACCGCCTTAAAAACTATAAAAATGGAGCATTATCGTGATATTTTATCTCACTCCGAATCCAGCGGCCGTCTCTTCAAGAAAAGGAAAATAAAAGAAGAGATAGGAAAAACCCTGAGGTGTTTTATTCACGCAACCCCCTTGTTCGACAGATCCCCGCCAGCAACCATCTAAATCTATATATACTTCATAAGTTGCTATTTTTATATACTATTGATGTCTTATTTATCAATAACTTCATTATATTGTGAACTTCGTTATTTAATCTCTTATTTAATCGTTTATCTTTTGTATAATGATTTTTAATTGATTTATAGTTGTTGTAATTATGATATTATCTTTGAATGATTTTTGTATGTTGGTATAATGTTTATTTTTTGATTTGCTTAATTATTTCATATTGTTATGATTTTTATTCTTGTATCTTGATTTTTGTCCTTAAACTGAATTATATGTAATTATTATGAATTAGTTATCTTTATCTCTTTTTTTAAATTTTCATCTAAATCATATTTTTTTTAATCAAATTTGTGACTATTAATTTTGTTTTATTTGCGATTGTTGTAATGATATTGTTATAATGATTGCAAATTTTATTAATTTTTTATTATTATTTTATACAATGACTTTTTAAATTATAAATGATGATCATTGATTTTTTTAATCCTTTTAGGTTTATATTATTCTTTTTTTCTTCCTCTGTCATATCCCCGTTCTCTATTTAAATATATATTGAGTTTTGTCTTATATTTTCTGTTTTTTTATTTTTTTTATTAAAATATCTTTGTTGGATTCATTTTACTTATGATTATATGTAAATAATTTAATTTATTTAATGATAGTTTTTGTAATTTGATATTTTATTATATGTATGTTTTTTTTATCTTATTGTTTTATATTTGATTATGTGTATTTTATTTGTAGTATTTAATTATATTTTTTGTTATATTGAATATTAATGTATTATTAATTTTTGGATTAGTACTTATATAGTTCTAATCATTTGTTCGTTTGATACTTTTTTGTTCTAATATATTTTTGTTTTTTACTTTTATTAATTCTTGTTAGACCATCTTATGTTTTTTGTATCTTTTCTGATGTTTTGGTATTCTGTTATATATATTCTATTGTATTCATTTATTAATTCTTATTATTTATATATTTTTATAATGTTTTTTATATACGATATGTTGTTTTGTTCACATTTGTATATAATTTATATTGGGATCTTGTATATTTAATTTTTATATGATTGTTATATATTTTTCTCACAACACACATCACCTTCTACATTCCACAGCTCTTCATCCT
>NWSH02000329.1:2272798-2292473 GCA_002382865.2 Heliothis virescens | reverse complement strand
ACATGACGAATCTATAAGGGTTCCGTTTTTTGCCATTCGGCTACGGAACCCTAAAAAACAAAACACTAAACAAATACATTTTGCATATAACTATAATGTATCTACTAAAATGTTTTACTAGCTAATTAATCCCAATTAGTTTCTCTAATTAAATCAGCACAATGTTTTAGCTAGAATACAAGTAATGGGGGTAATCGTCTATTAAGTTCAAATAGAGCTTTTCCTATATTTTGGAGGTCAACGTCTTTTAATTGGTGTGCTAAGAATTTGGGCTAAGTAATGTGTCGTTGATTATAAACTTTGTTGTTTAATGGGTACTTATAATCTAATGTCCTTTTAGAAATTTGACTTTTATTCTTATCGAGTAAGCTGCATGCTTAACCATCCAACAAGCTCTACTTTTGTCAACTTACCTTTAAAAATATCTATTTTTGACAGACACACTGATGGTAGAAGCTAGTCTACAATAGCAAACAGGAATTCTGAAAAAGCAAATCAAAGAATATGAAAGTATATTTCGACTGTGATTCTCAAATTCTGGCTAATGTATGGGAAATAGAGGGTCTACGCGTAACTCAGATTTCAATCCAAGCTAGCATTATTAGCTCAGCCTCTCTGCAACGTAATACTTATAAAATAGGTACGTACCTACGTGTGACACACTGCTTTTAAGTATAGACGCCAGTACATCAACCTACAACAATCTGTCAAATTTCCTCAATAGATTTTCAACCTTATCACAATTGTGGAAGGTTAATGTTCGATTGATAACATTTGTCAGATTCGGGTAGGTTAGAATGATATCAAATGATGTGCTTAATTTTTTTTGTTTTTAATTTTTGCCCTGTATTCTTTTTCCACCTATTTCAAGACATTTCTTTTTCTCAATTTTTTCAGCCACTTTAGCGTGAAACTAACGATGTCTGCTATTTGAAAAGAGTAATAAAAGTACATACTTATATTGAAACACCTCGATTATGATACTGGACTTAACCTTTAACATCTAAAATTGACACCGACAGTACCCTAAAAACATCATCTGCCTTGTCTTTTTCCAACTATGTTGGGGTCGGCTTCCAGTCTAACCANTGAAACACCTCGATTATGATACTGGACTTAACCTTTAACATCTAAAATTGACACCGACAGTACCCTAAAAACATCATCTGCCTTGTCTTTTTCCAACTATGTTGGGGTCGGCTTCCAGTCTAACCAGATGCAGTTGAGAACCAGTGCTTTACATGGAGCGACTGCCTGTCTGACCTCCACAACCCAGTTACCCGGGCAACCCGATAGGTATCCATTGTTAAGAGTGGTTGTCAGAGTCTCTGGCTTCCGACTACTCGTAATGACTACCAAAGATGGTTAATTGACAACCGAGACCCACCAGTTTATCATGCCTTCCGAAACACGGAAGAACTCTTTATGACAAGATGGTCAACCATCCACGGACCGACCGCGCCAAGCGTTGCGTAACTTTATGACCCAAAACAATTACCTATCCTTTTATACAACACTAGTTTCATAACGTGACTTCACCCGTTAGATCAACATTCCCGTTTAATATGCAACACCGTGTGTCAGTACATTCGACACTCGGTATATAGGTGTTTCGTGTTCCAATTAGAGCAGACGGACTGGCCTACCTAATTCCTATTAGAGAGCCCGCCCTTATAAGCGGATTGTTTGAAGTTCGTTGCTATGGTAGGATGATAGTGATGAATGTGATGTGATTGGTTGATGAAGATATACAAGTTTTGTTTGAAAGGTTTGAATTTTAATTTAACTTTCATAAAATGTATATTTTTTTTGGCAGTTTTCTTGAAACTGGAGCTGACTTTCGTTGATGTTTGAGAGCGTTCAGTTTACTAGTGAGAAATGAACTACACTTTAAATGAGACGTTTAGATTATCCGGATTAAAAACGCAGCCCTCTTCGATAAACGGGTTGTCTTAACACTGAAACCATTTATAAATTGATCCAATAGTTTTTGAGATTTACGCGTTCAAACAAACAAACTCTTCAGCTTTGTAAGTTTATTTACAAAACACTAATCGTAAAATACAGTAAAAACATAACAATATCGATCCTAATTTTTGACCCACTAAAAGAATACACTTTTGATTTTGATTTCACATATTTTAAAACTACAAAATACCTTAATCATAAATCACATAAACTTATTCATACATATTCAACCACCTCTTAAAACTATAGCAAAACTAGTCCATTCTTCATATCAGCTAGTACGATACATCCTCGCACCACATGGTACCCTGGTACTTCAGGCCTCTCCAATTAGGCAAGCTCGAGCTCTTGTGTCAGATTTCAACTATAAAATAGCGTACAGACTACAGCACATTCAGCTACCACAAACTGTCAAATTTCTTCAATAGATTTTCAACCTTATCACAATGGTGGAAGGTTAATGTTCTATTGGTGAAATTTGACAGATTCGGGTAGGTGGAATTTCTGTCGTCTGTACATATCAAGGGTGCTTTGTCTACGGTTTTCGGAATTCATTGTGCACTCGGCTTTTAAAAACTAACGTTGTTTTGTTGAAACAAATTGCTGTTGATGGTGTTATGACAATTTTTAGTTTTTTTGTTTTGTAGTTGGAAATGATGTGTTAGGGTTAAGTTTGTAGGGTCTTTGTTTTGGATCTAGTGTTTTCGTATATTTTATCATTGTTAGTCAGTTTTTGAAAAGCCGATTTGGTGTTTCTGTCTTCTAAGGTGCGATTCTGGATGGGCGACCATTATCTCACTGATCACATCGGCCAGCTATTACGGGGAGCGTAAAACTTGATTTCTATTTTTATTTTTCTAACTATACCGCTTAGAAGCCTCATAGAAGACTTGAGCACTGCTGTGCCAAGTCAAACTTTTATAAAAAAATAATTTGGATAATTAATAATTATGAATTCATCTACTTATTTGTTTTCAGCAAGAACAACGCATGTTATTACGAATAAGATCATCACAGCCAGTAAATAAACCAAC
The DNA here is from genome assembly GCA_002382865.2 of Heliothis virescens. NCBI lineage: Eukaryota > Metazoa > Arthropoda > Insecta > Lepidoptera > Noctuidae > Heliothis > Heliothis virescens. The sequence continues at coordinate 2,289,471 of NWSH02000329.1, read as the reverse complement.
AACACTGACAATTATTTCTGTACTATGCCAACAAAGTGTCTCCCTCATAAATACTTAAGTCTTAAATCTGTAACAACCACCACCAAGCAACAGACAAATTAATAACCCGCCAATCAATGCAACATATTGATATTCTAATTAAACAAGTTTTGCTAACGAACCTAGCTATAATTGCGGAGTCTACGACCATAGTAGACAGAGAGGGAGTAGGTTATCTTCATACAAACGCACCGCGTTTGTATGTGAGTGCCATATGAAGACATGAAATATATTGGGGCCATAGTATCCATATATTTAGGAAGTTGGTGATGGATAAACCGGTGTATCGGAGAGCACGTTAATATCGGTCCTGCGCCTGATCTTTCTCCGGTCGTGTCGGATAGCCGTCCCATCGGGTTATGAGAGTGAGGTAATAGGGAGTGCACTTGTGTCTGCGCAAATGCTTGTGCACTATAATACGTAGCACAGCTGGCTGATCTCCTTATATGAGAACAGCCGCTGTAGCGGACGATAGGCCTTTGACGCCATTATTATTAGAGCCATAATATCTATGGGTCACCGCATGCACACAAACGAAATCTCGGATGGTTTCACAGTACTGTCGGGTGGGACTATTGCTTATTTGTACGGGTGATGACGCACAGATACTATGGCGCACACATACAAACCCCGCGCGGTGCGTTTGCATGAACATAACCTACTTGTTATTTTTCTACTATGCTACGACCACAGTTGTAAACTTTAAACCGCATCGAGGAAGGAATTGGTAGCTCTATATTGAAGCTGTATGCATTTGGATGTTAATTTTGATAGTGAGGAAGTTCCAGTGATTTCGTAAGTCTATCTTGTAGGTATTTTATCAACCAGTTAGATTAGAATGTTTCATCATTATCCTTTTTGTCGCCCCACTGCTGGACACAAGCCTCCGCCCACAGAGAAAGATTTAGCGTTCATCGTGGCTTGCTCAATGCGGGTTGGTGATTTCCACAGGTGATTTCAGACTTTACAGTCCAGGTTTCCTCGAGATTTTTTCCTTCACCTTTTTATCAGTCACGTAAGATACGAGTATACTTAGAATTGAAATTGCATACTTGCCTGATTTGGAATCGAACCGACAAACTCTTTTTTGAGAGTGTGACACACTGGGCCACCATGACTTATAAGTCGATGATATATGAGATCTGATACTACTTAAAAAAACTTAATCACTAATTACGACATACCGCTAAACGACATAATTATAATCAAAACTGAAACTTCAGCATACCAATCAAACTATAATATTAAACTTGTATGCTATATTTAATTGGCTTGTATCCCGGGAGATTAAACTGCGATGCAAGCTACCGGGGAGTGTAAAATTATCGTGCGCCATAACGATCCTAGTTGCTTCCTTTTGGAGTACTTGTGTGGAACCGTGGTTTCACTCGGCTGGTATATTAATTATGATGATGTATTTAGATAGGATCTTATAGGACTATTGGTAGGTTGGGCTTTGAGATGATAATTGATTAGGCACTACTTAGCGCTGGATCAGAGATTCCAGATACAGTCCTAGATAGCTATCGTACTACTTAGCGCTAGCTTCAGAACTTCTAGATAGTGCTATCTGACAGATAATGCTTTAGAAATGTTTGTAATTTTGACTATTTTTGCTAGGGCGTTATCTGTCAGATAGTTATCTAGAACTTTATACGAAACCTCTTTTTTTTTAGTAGCCTTTTTATCTTCCCACTGCTGGGCACATGCCTCCTCTCACACGGAGAAGGATTGAGGAAACCTCTAAAACCTAAAAAATATGAATTAATAAAATATTAAAGGTGAGTATTTTATTAATTCATACTTTTTAGGTAAGCCAAACTTTTGAACCCAACAATGGTTTTAGATAAAAAGTTTTTTTTTAATATACGATATGGCTATAGCTCATGGGCTTACACAAAATGCAATTTATCCGGGAGATTCATGCACATTCAAATCCATTTAACATTTATTTAGGAAAACCATATTCATGAAACAAAATAAATTCTGCGTTTTATCTAAAAATATTTTGTTTTCCGTATATGTGGAATTACTAATCAATTCAACAAATTGAAAACCGGCCAAGTGCGAGTTGGACTCGCGCACGAAGGGTTCCGTACCACCTATGAAAAATGATTATTATGATGATAGTATCTATTACCTACAACTAGCCAAAATACAAACATTTTCGGGCCGCATAAAATAACTTTGTTTTTCATACAAATATTTGAATTACAAAGTTACAATTTGCGGATTTACACGTTTATTGTATAGGGACCCCCCTTAATATTTTATTTGTTTTAATTTGTAGTATTTGTTGTTATAGCGGCAACGGAAATACATAATTTGTGTAGATTTCAGTTTTCTAGCTATCACGGTTTATGAGATACAGCCCGGAGACAGACAGACAGTCAACGTAGTCTTAATAATAGAGTCCCGTTTTAACCTTTGCGTACGGAACCCTACAAACTATTATAAGTTTCAGCATTCACAATTAAAATTATATTTAATACAATACTCATTTCAACGAGCATAAAACTTCAACAATTTTCAGTCGACAATAATTTTATTATGTTAAAACGGTTTTCATTAGCAATAATTTTCATTCAAATACAGGAATGACGTAATAAAAACATTAGGTACCATGTACCACGAAGTGAATCCTATGCAATTATAACTAGCAAGCGACTTTGACCCTTAACGCTAACAAATTAAGACAAGTAATCCATTGGTTAATCTAATGGAAACTAAGTTAAAAGAGCTTTAGCATTGGCTGGTTATCACACCGCAGTTGCGGTTACAACGTATTATTTTATTGGTTCGTTCAATACATTTTTTTATTTTAATATTGTAAGTTATTGCAGTTGTAGAAGTGATATAAATATTTATAAAATGAAGAATTTGTCAGTTACGTCAAAGTAGTGTCTACAAGGTCGGTAAAAGACAAGCACATTGCAAAACTTACTAGCTGTTCCCCACGGTCCCCTCATGTCCGGAGGTAACTATTTCCTGCACCTGGATAAAAAGCAGCCTATGTCCTTTCTCAAGCTCTAGAAGAACTACGTACCTTTGATTTAATATTTAAGTCAGATAGAGTTACTTCCACGTCTAGGATATTAGTGTGAAGTATGATTGTCCATTATTTTTATCATCCGTTGTCCAGAAGACCTAAGGCTACTGCAGCCTCTTTGCTACAATTTAATTCTCGCTTGTACAGACCAGACATCAACGTACCACAATGAGTCAAATTTCTTCAACAGATTTTCAACCTTGTCACAATATGGGAAGGTTGATATTCGATTGGTAAAATTTGACCCGGTATCGTCTGTACTCTGCTCTTTAGCAAGACTTTGGCAAGTTACGCTTCGGTGTAACAAGAGGCCCGTAGTAATGGGTTGTTAAATTTGTTGGACGCCTTATGGCTGAGAAACGGTTGAGTTGGAGCAAATTTATGCAACGGATAATAATTTTGTTCTCATACTCGGGTTTAGTTTTCTTACTTATTTCGTAATATGTTGCAGGGTAGAGATAGTGGAGGGAAAAGAAGTAAAAAAAATCACCCATTTTTGTTCTTGCACTTGAGAACAATACATTTAGGTTAAGTAATAAAAATATTATTGGAGAATATGGGAGGGCCGTGGTGGGTAAGGCACCAAGCCCAACCACTTACGTGTGTGGATTCGATTCCAGGGCTAGCAAGTCCCAATGAAACTATTCTAAGTTGGTTCGTGTTAAGTATATCTTTGGCTCCAATGACTGATTTAAGGGGAATGAAAATATTATAAGGTTTGGAGGAGATCGCTCTTAGCGATAAGAGCGCACATTATGTCACCTACTTTAATTAGTTCTAAGATCAAAAATCTAAAAGTTGGTGTACCTAATAAAGTATTCTATAAACCCAGACTATGGAGTCTGAAACTATAAGAACAATGAAAATTAATCCTGTTTATTGAGCTTTTCTTCGAATAAAGTACAAAAATCTTCTCATATTCAACAATAGCAATAAAATTACAGAAAAATACTTATAATTCCAATTCAGAATCACAATTCCTCACTGATAATTGTACAGCACTAAAAATAGCCATCAATCATAATCAGCACTCTTTCAGTGGAGTGCGATTGTGTGATAGCACTCCGCATGATTGATGGCGTGTGATTATATTCATTAATATTTATAACTATGTGAGGACATGGCGCTAAGGGCGTTAACACCATACGAAAGTGATTTTCGTTGTGTTGCTGGGACTAATTTTAGGAGCTCTAATGATAGTTTTGTTGCTAGATGCATAGGTCTAAAGTGAAATGCAAAGTACTACATATTTCAGTTAAATTTTTTAATAGATTTTGCAAGCAACGTGTACTTACCGAGACGCTATTTATCATGCTGAGACCATTATTGGGCTATTGTTAAATATTACAAGTATATGTGGCTGTGCCTGTAAAAAAAAGAATAACAATATCAAATCACCCTCTCAATCAATGACCTCCAAAGCGGGGATGAGAATTTGTTTGCTATCGTCTTCAGGATTTCATTTCGGCTGCCCCGCACTCTGTAGATCAGGGAAGCCGTCTTTTTGCGCAAGATGGCATTTAAACCGTCGGTGTGATAAAGTGCAAACATCCTCGATGCACTGAAACTACCGCTACAACTGAACGTTCCTTATTACTGGCAAGTACACAACATTTTTAAGATGGTGGTGCAAACACGCATATGCACACCGATACACACAATTTTATACACGTGATTAAAAAAAATACCAATAATAAATCCAGGATAAAGGGTTGCCATTCTACTAAACTTTAATTTTTAATGAGTTCGATTGGATTGTCGTGTATTCTTATGCAAATCATTAAAATAAGGGCAATTTTGAATACTTACTTTCAAAAACCCAGTACAAAACACCACAGATAATAAAGATGACGCGATCAAAATTGTGCTGAATAAAAAAGTTTAACTGGGTGAAGTTAAACTGTTCCCGAGGGACTTAATCAGAAAAAAACTTAGCCGCGATGAAAAATGGGAGTAAGCAACTTTGTACTTTTTTATTCGTTTTGTGGGTAGTACTGGTATTTTTAACATTATGTACCTATATTTTTAGAGGGAAATATGCCTGTATTGATCACTGTGTAAAGTTGGTATGTCTTGGAATATTATATCCTATTCCACGTGGTCAGTACCAAGCCACAAACCTACTGAAGACTTTATAACCTGAGAGCTAGTGAACCCTCCGACTAACGGTCGGCCTGTAAGGCTAGAAATTTGTGAAGTGATGAGTCATAGTACACCAAGGCCAACAGCAAAGACCTGGCAGGCCTCAGCCCTGCACATCATCATGCATTTTATTTTTCAAAATGTAAAATTATTACGAAAAAAAAACTTCCTTCTGTAAGCTTCAAAATTTAATAGAATATAGTTTATTTATTGGTAATCATGGAAAAAAATTGCCAGGCGATTTGAGTAAGCAGAAACATCTGCCAGGCGACTCGAAAGGTGCATAGAAATAGTTAGACATGAAATAATTGTTACTAGTAGCGTCATCTATTAGAAATAATGTGAACTGTTACTTTGATTTTCGTACAAATTTATGAATAAAAAACCAGCCAAGTGCGAGTTCGACAAGTTAAGTTGCACATTATTTCTAATAGATGGCGCTACTAGTAACAATTATTTCATGTCTAGCTATTTCTATGCACCTTTCGAGTCGCCTGGCAGATACTTCTGCTTACTCAAATCGCCTGGCAATTTTTTTCCATGATTACCAATAAATAAACTATATTCTATTAAATTTTGAAGCTTACAGGAAGTTTTTTTTTCGTAATAATTTTACATTTTGAAAAATAAAATGCATGATGATGTGCAGGGTTGAGGCCTGCCAGGTCTTTGCTGTTGGCCTTGGTGTACTATGACTCACCACTTCACAAATTTCTAGCCTTACAGGCCGACCGTTAGTCGGAGGGTTCACTACCTCTTGGGCTATTATTGATCACAGCTTCATATTACCCACCTGAAAGAAAAATCCTGTTCATTTTGGAGATCAAAGATCACTGTATGACCCCTTTCCTCTGTGGGCGCAGCATGAGGGAGTGTCAGACTCTTCCCGACTTATACACACCTATGCTCCTTCGTGAACTCTTTTGTGGCAATCTCGCAGCCCCGGCAGGCTTCGGCCCTAAGGACGCCCTTCGATTTTATAAACATCCCCTAAAGACCTGTGCTTGGCCTTGGCGTAATAAGACTGAAATATAACTTGGTACAATAATTCCACCTTGTTATAGTACTTCTAATTACAGGAACACCTGACAATCTGATACTTGTTATACGTACTTCAGTTTGATTTCAAAGTCAAAAGCTCAGCTCTTCACAGTCAGAAAATTTTCTAATTACATTCGAAACTCTATTAATTAACACCCATAATTTTAAAACAAATTAATAAGTACCTACGTAAACTCATACATCTCGACGGCAGCCATTTTAATTTTCCGACACCCTTATCAACTAGATGACCGTTTTTAATTAATTAAAAGCTTGGATCAAGTCGGAAAGGAATTTGCGATAATGAACCGGTGGCATTTTTTTTTTAATTTCGCCGTCACGAAAAAGTAAGACACTCAGTTGTTGGATACCAAATTGGACAACATTTTTTTTTCGACTCTTACCTTATTATTTTGGCTGTAAGTGTACTTTTGAATGCGAAATTAAATTTTGATGTTTATGTTGGAGACGAGATTTGGTTTTATATAAATCACAGTTTTGTCGATTGAGCTTAAAATATTAAACCTCAAAGGGATGGTACTAGTATGTACAGACAACAGCACATCAAGTTACTACAATGTGTCAAATTTCTGCAATCGATTTTCAACCTTATCACAATGGAGGTAGGTTAATGTTTGATTGGTAAAATTTGACAGATTCGTATACGTTGACCTGCTGTCGTCTGTACCAGTAATAGTGATATATTCTCTTTGTCTACTCTTAAACTCTCCATTCCCTAACTCTCGTAGTTCGATGGGCCAGAATTCTGACACAATCGGGTGCGACTTGTATAGTACGTGCTCTTCGATGCAAGAGAGTATCCAACATTCAGACTTTGGGTTGCTCAATGAAAGTTACCAAACCCCCATAATGCGATTTCGACCCGACCCGGCAATCGAACTCAAGACTCCGCGCACAATTGTCGCGCTTGAGAACTACTTAATCAGTCAAAAAGAGAAATTGAAATCAAAAGACGTATGCATACTCAATACCTTTGTAAGGAACAGCTCAACACAATTAACCATTGTCTGAAAAAGCGGTACACGCATTAAAATGATTTTAAAAAGCACAGCATAAAATGATAAAACTCAACATAAACCTTCATACCCACTACAACGATCAGAAAAGAGCACAAATAAATTTAATATTCGCCCACTAAAAATATGATGCAATGTAACCCTCAACCGCTGGGGGTATTTACGGGACGTGGCCGCGAGTAGTTTGCACAGCACTCGCACGGTGCCACTGTTTGCGACGCAATCGCGCGGCGATTTGTCGCATCCTGTCGCAGGCGAGAGTTAAATCGCAACTGAATTGATCGTGTTGCCTTGTTATGTAGTTATTCTTTTACTGTAAAGGAAATGCTGACAGTACTTGATCGGCCATTTTGTAGTTTTGTTTAGACTGAAATTGCAAATTGGATGTATTGATAAAGTCGTTTTGTTTTTACCAATTGATTGATTTACTGTGCTACATATTTTGTACAAATCTTTTTTTTTCCTGGAACGTTTTTGTTTTGATTGCGCTGACTAATTTTTTATTGGTCAAAACCATTTCCAAATCAAACCTGTATTTGTTGAAATTTTGCAAATTTACTAATCACCAATAAAAACTCGCTCGAATATTAACAAAAAAAAACTGTCGACGCTTAAAAAATATTTTCAGCAAAAAAGAAAAAAAACTAAAAGCGACAGCCTAATCAAACAGAACGGTTGGCAACACCGTTCACTCCAAACAATTTAGCAGGACACACGTTGGCAACATTTTGACAAATACCGTCACCAGGCCGAACAAACAGTAACGTGTTATTTGTATTACTAAACGTCAAGCGCGCGAAGGGTTAAAAATATTAACGTTTGTATATTAGTCATTGTACCCGCACAGCTATCAAGTCGACCAATGGAAATAGTTCAGTGGTTCCCAAACTTTTGTTGGCAGGAAAAACATTGTGATTTTTGTTTTTAACGTTTGAGAATAAAATAACTTAAGATAATTTACCTACTTAACAAAAAAAAATCGATAACATTGTGGTATTTTATCATCATGCGTTATTTTTAGGAGTCGCAAACCGGTATACCGAATACCGAAAATACCGGTACACCGGACAAAATTCAGGTCTAACTAATACCGGTATTCATTTCACTAAAACCGGGATTTTCGGTATTTTCGGTTTTAGTAAAATAAATAGGTAACAGACAAACACAAATAGAAAAAAAAAGTTACACGCCATTCAATAAAAATTACACGCGGGAGCTCATCCTCCTTTTTGTGAAGTCGGTTTAAAAATACTGGTCACATCCCGATGGAACTTAACCCGGGCTACTCGATACCCGATGGCAAGACTGGTTGTCAGACTTTCTGGCTTCTGACCATCCGTAACGATTCCCAAATATAATGGCGTCTAAGGCCGAATGTCGGCGATGGCGGCTATTCCCATATAAGGATCCGGCTGCGCAGGACATGCACAGTCATTTGCGGAGACACAGGTGCACTCCCTATTCCCTCACTCTCCCCAAATGGCTTAGCACGCGACGACGGTACGAGACCAGACGGCATGACGTTATTCCCTTGGAAGATGGGTAGGCCTTTAGTGTGGAACGCGACATGCGTCGATACTCTTACGCCATCGCACCTGGCAAGTTCTGCGTGTTGTGCGCTGCGGCTGCGGAGAACCTCAAACTTGTTGGAAACTATATTTTCGAACCGTTTGGGGTTGGAACCCTCAGGTAGTGGGGTCCGAACGCCCACGACCCGAGGGCCAGCCGCCTAGAAAGTTCTTTAAATATAATTATTTAAAGAACTTTCTAGGCGGCGCGGCTGGTTGACGCTACCCGTGTCCAAAGGGCTGGCTATTGGTACTACCTTATTCTTACCTTATTACCTTGGTCAAAGATTAAGCTTTGCCATTCCGCGTGGCAGTGCTGTCAGCCTTTTGGGCACGCTCCCGGTCGGCAGCGATGGGGAGGACTTTTTCGACGCCTTTTAGTATTAGTTTTAAGTTTTTTTACTGAACTGTTATAATATAATGTAAAGAAATGTAAACAAATAAAAACCTTGTAATTTCTCTACATTAGAAAAATAATAGTCAAGATCGGCCCACCCAACTCTTAGTAATTTGTTAAGAACCTTAAAAAACTGTTATCTAACCTAACCTAAGGCCCATGGAGTAAATCGTCATGATAAGTATGATCTACCGAACGAGACGTTTCTGATGACATCAGTTTCAACTTTTCAAGTCTATTGGAGGGTGGGGACGGGTCCCACAAAAAATCCGGCATTGTGTGTTTGCTAACTTTGGCTTAATTTCGGAAATACCGAAAATACCGGTATACCGGTATTGGTCCGAAGCCAATACCGAAAATACCGGTATTGCTAAAATGGTCCAGTATTGCGACCCCTAGTTATTTTTAAGAAAGGTCACAATCTGTCAAATTTCTTCAATATATTTTCAACCTTATCACAATAGTTGAAGATTAATGTTCGATTGGTAAAATTTGATAGATTCGGATACGTTGACCTACTGTCGTCTGTACATGTTGAAACTTAAAATAAAATAAATGTAACAATAAATCTTACAAGCCTCCACTTTTTAACCGATTTCAAAAAAGGAGGAGGTTTTAAGTTAGTCTATACCAATAATAATAATGGCGTCCTAGCCGATTATCGGCCACGGCGGCTGTTCTCATATAAGGAGATCAGCCAGCTGCGCAGGACATATTATAGTGCACAAGCATTTGCGCAGACACAGGTGCACTCCCTATTCCCTCACTCTCATAACCCGATGGGACGGCAATCCGACACGACCGGTGAGAGATCAGGCGCAGGACCGACATTAACGTGCTCTCCGATGCACGGGTGTATCAATCACCAACTTCCAACTCCGGGCTGCTTTATGAAAGTTTCTAAAACCCACAAAGCGATTTCGGCCCGTCCCGGGAATCGAACCCGAGACCTCGTGATCAGAAGCCGCCTATGCGACAACTAGACCAACGAGGCAGTCTCTACCAATACTATAAAGCTGAAGAGAATTTGTTTTCCTTTATCACGCTAATCTCTAAAATTACTGCTCCGATTTGAAACAATCTTTCAGTTCCATTTATCGAGAGAACTAGAGGCTACGTTTTATCCGATTGCGTGAAATAGTTCCCACAATACACGACAAAAAGCTATGGGTAAAGACTAGTTTAATCTATTACTTCACTCTTTTATAAAAAAAGGTCAATGTTTATTACAATTACCAACAAGTTTGATAACCACTGTACTTCAGGGTTATATCGTGTTCAAATTGCTGGGATGTTTGCTTTACGTATTAGACTACGTTCAGATGAACATCTGACACCCGACGCGTGACGTAAGTGTTCAAAGCTAACGGAATAGGTATGTGAAAATTCAATATAGGAATAAAAATATGTACAGACGACAGCACATCAACGTACCACAATCTGTCAAATTTCTGCAATCGATTTTCAACCTTATTACAATATTAATATGTTTGATTGGTAAAGCTTGACAGATTCAGGTACCGTGACCTGCTGTTGTCTGTTACTATATGCCGTCGAATTGAGAACCTCATTCGTTTGGGGCAGTCGGTCGGTTAAACGGTTACTCTGAGTTAATGCTATATGAGGTAAATAAATGTCAAAAGCTTTTCTTTCCACTATTACTTTTAATATTGTACTAACAAAAAAATAACGTAATTATTTGTCACAACACGCATTGAGAATCCCATACAATACCATCATGCATGCTCCTAAAAGCTTTCATCTATCAAAACACACATTTCTCTTAACAATTATAACTACCAACAATTACTTCAGTAAGCTTAAAGTCGAAAAATATGAAACAAAACGGGAATCATTGAATAGGCTAGCGGATTCCACTGTTCAGCTTTGAACAATAACGTCCAAATATGAACAGACTGGCATGCCATGCAACTGTCAATGAATAGACGAGTAAAACAATAATTTTTGGTGTACAGATGTACGCAAAAGTGTTTGGGGTTGCATGAAATTAAGTAGTAAAAATATATGGGCAGTATACTGGCTCGTCTTGGCCGGCACTTTTGATACTTTGGAAAGGTTTGAAAACAAAAATATTAAGCGTCATGTTTTGGTATGATAGCTATTCTAAGATTAACTAATTATTCGATAGCGATGGGGAGGAATTTTTTGATGCATTTTAATAATTATTTTGTTTAATAGTAGTAATATTAAGTTTATAAAGAAAAACATGTCAGTCTGACATTACATACGTCAATTCCGTTTTTTCTTGTGTGTGTGGACTAATATTTGTATAATGTCTGTAGTTCCTTAAGAAGTTTTAACAATAATTACTATAGTTTTATCAAAACATTATGTTTATTTGTATAAAACTCGGCAGCTTTTCAGTTCTCTCATGCTACAAGAGTATAAGAGGTTCTTAAGTAAATTGGCTCTTGAGAATGGGGAAGTAATATTTACTAGAGAATTTTAAATATCAAATTGTATTTTCATTCTTTCTTTATTATGGTGAAAAAATTTAACACGAAAATTTCACCTTTTCTCGTACAAACAAAAAATATCAAAAGTAGCTTGCTTTAATAACGTAACATTATAATTATAATTAAATAAAATATATTACGACTAATAACAAACACTGGACACTGTCAACCACGAGAACAAGGTAACCAAACTCAAAAACTCCCTCACCAATTAAAAGGAAAAACTTATTTAAAATACTGAGCGCATTTTTACGCAAATCTCCGCAACCGTACCTTTTTTAGCCGGGCCAACGATACCCGTATATTTTGAAAGAACCGGCCCGCACATCCAGCGCTTTGTTTACATCCATGCATCCGTATTACCGGCTTAACAAAGAGAACAAAGTTGGATCTAGCTCCCGCTGGAAGAAAGCGCTGATTGTGCTGGTTTGGTGAAGACCTACTTTTTAAAGCGGAGAAAAGATGTCTGTTACCTGGTTCTGTTTTTTAACAGTGAGGTTATTGAACTATGGATGTGTGTGTGCGTAGATTATGTTACCATGTTCTCCATTTTGTACAGGGCTATGAAGAATGGGAATAAAATATGTAGTGACTAGGAGTTTTTGTTGCTTGTCATATGTCGTTTTGGCTGCACTGGGTTCCTGCACTGGGTTTCCAGGTCATTATAACGTTATATTTTGGTTTAGACATGTTTTCAGTCTCTCAGTAAGTACCATGCATTTATCTTGAGTAATGTTATAAAGTTGAATAATTTATTTAATAATCTCAAGAACTATTATTTCTGGTTTACAAAAAACATCAGTACCTATCATGTTACCTATCGTGTTAGCTTATTTATAAAAGAGGAATCTAAGCTACTTTTTATCTGACTGCCAAAATCACACTCACAACAATTTAAAGATATTTTTTCATGGTCGATCTGTAGGTGAGTTTCAAGAAGGTTTATCGCTAAGAAAAAATATTTTACGTCAGTATGTAGTTTCCAAGAACATATATAAATCATAGGTATGGGGAATTATTTTTAGGTAATAATTGTAAATTAAAAATCACAAAAGGTAATTAAATGTAAATTATTACTTTCCCATAACACACAACAGTAGTTAACATTATATACTAGTAAACTATCTTCTATACCTAAGCTGTTGCTTGTTTACATTTTCAAGTATAATTTAAAGTCCCCAGAGTTTAGTTAAGTCTATACTGTAGCACTAGACTGTAATTATATACGTTCAACAATCAACCGGGTCACCCGGGTATCTAAGCCCCGTGTAATATCTAGCAACATCCGGTAGCAAGATGGCCGGCCCGGATATCCGCCGCTCTCAGATGTCGCTACTTGGACCGCTCTATTAAAGTTGTTGCGTAGTTATATTTGCTTAAAAATGCGATTTTAAGTTCTTTAAGGTGCCGAAAATATTTTGTTTTTCAAAGGCCCTTAAATAAAGATAAAATAAAAGTAATTTAATCAAAGTAGACTGAAAATCAGCACTCTTTGAAGGTCAAGTTTATAAAAGATAGCCTACCATTTCCTAAGTGTTTCAGCTGGGAAGAAGAAATGGTGGAACAAAGTCCCCAGCAAGACAATTTTGTGTGTATGGTTTGAAGAACTGATTCTATAAAAATTCAATACATGTAGTATACTCATTTTAATCGTTTCCCATTTTAAAAATTCACCATTCGAAAGTTACATTATCCACGAGTGACATAGGCTATATTTTATCCGGGTACGGGCAGTAATTTTCACGGGACGCGAGTGAAGCCGCGGAAAAACGGCCAGTATCTTATATATCAAAAGAGTACTGAAAGAAAGCATATCATAAAGTAAAAATTCCAGCGCATAACATTTTAACTCAATGAATAAAAAACAAAATTCACTCTCACTCATTCTATTTTCGATCTAAAAATCGACAAATCCATTTTATCTACCTGGCAACATTCGGCCGTGTCATTCGAAGCCTTTAAAAGTCGGTCGTAAAAATAAAAACCGGCCAAGTGCGAGTCGGACTCGCACACGAAGGGTTCCGTTCCAAGATCTATGAAAAATAAACGTACTTATTACCTACAATTAGCCAAAACACAAAAATATGAATAACAAAGTTATAATTTGCGGTTACTGAAAAAGAGCTATATCTCAAAAACCACTAACTGTATCTTGTTCAAACCAATTTTGGTTAGTAGTTTTTATTGAGATCTATAACATATATTTTTTTCAGATTTTTCACTTTGGTGGTTTGGAAATTACAGGGGGGGGGGACACACATTTTGGCACTTTGGGAATGTCTTACTCTAAAATGATTGACTTTAGGAAAAAATGGTTTTAGAAACCTCAATCTCATTTTTAAAGACCTATCTATAGACACCCCACAAGTATAGGTTAGATGAAAAAAAATTTTTTTAGTTTCAGTTCCATGTATGGGGAGCCCCCCTCTAATATTATTATTTTTTTATTTTTTCATAAGAATCGTAAAGCGGTCAATGAAATACATCTACCTACCAAGTTTTAACTGTGTAGTCCTAATAGTTTCGGAATAAAGTGGCTGTGACATACGGACGGACGGACAGACAGACAGACAGACAGACAGACAGACAGACAGACAGACATGACGAATCTATAAGGGTTCCGTTTTTTGCCATTCGGCTACGGAACCCTAAAAAAGGGGGAGTCTATGGACAATAGAGTTGGCGGTAATTTTTCACGCATGTATAGAGTTATAGTCTATGTTAGGGTGCTTTTGTATTGGAGGGAAAGCGTGATTATTTTTTTCGTATTATTCGAAAATTTAAGAGGTATGAATGTAATGCATTGAAAGTATTTTTTTTGGAATATTTTGCGGGTTGGGGACGTGTTTTTGAGATTTTTATGTCTTTATAATTATTTTTCCCGAATCTGGTAAGAGGTTTGTTTTGCAAGGAATTTCTTGATCCGCTCTCTAGGTTGCACTATCTTGACAAAATATCAGGTTATCGAAGATATTGTAGAATTCACCTAGTAACATGATGGTTACTTAAACAAAAAATATTTACAGAAAACAGCAGGTCACGATACCCGAATCCGTCAAATTTTATCAATCAAACAATAAATAAACTACCGCTATTGTGATAATGTTGAAAATCTATTGCAGAAATTTGACAGATTATGGTAACATTTGCCGTAGTCTGTATTTGAGAAAAATAACTGACATTAACAAACTGTGCTTTCAAAATATTGCATTAAATAAACCTGACTAACTACGCAAAATTCTGAAGCATTAAAATACGAAAACACATCTAGAAAAGTGCACTCGAATAATGTTAAAAAAACTAGAGTAAAAATATAAATTTAACCCTCAACTATGCACGCGGCTTTACGCTATATAACTATTATCTGTTGAAAAGTAATAATGTTCTATTGTGAAGGAAAATTCGCTGTATATCGGTGATGACAAACGCTTTTAATTCAAACGAAATGTTATTTGGTAACACGCTTTCATTATTCGGTCGTGTCAAATTAAATTGAATAATAACCTTATATGCTTCAAAGTACAAAGAAACATTTTCAACATGTATTTGTTCATGAATCAGTCAAAATAATTTTGTCATTATCATCAGCCTTTTTATCGTCTACTGCTGGGCACAGGCCTCCTCTCACACGGAGAAGGATTGAACGATAATTATGAAAAATTCCTTGTCCTTAGATTGATTTTGTAAATCTACATATAACAAACAGAAAACATGAAAAATATTACCCAGTATTATTTACATGGAGATAGTCAAAAAATTGCATCAAATTATCACGACCTTGATACACAAAGGACTCCAGAAGGGACCACCTTAAAGGACAAACAGTCTTGTTTATTATGTAAATGTTATATGAAGCTTGTTTATTTTACAAGAAAATACAGTACATTAGCTCTTCAAAATTCTCACCACGCAATTTTTGCAGTACACTTGAAGTACTTAAAAATGACCCACTTTCCACGCTTGGAGCAACTCGAAACAAAAGTTAGTAATGGCCATGTCACCCGCGGATATGATCCGGGACTCGAATCTTCGGATATCTTCGGGTGTTCTCGGATATCTTCGGATAAATCCAATACACATTTGTGATCCGACTTACTTACAAGTTGTCCGGACAGACGTCAAGTTGTTCTCGATATGAAGTTGTTCTGATAGACGAGTTGTAACACTTTGTGGTGTTACTCGAGTTTTCATACTTGGTGATAAATTTGTAATCGTTGTTTGGAAACTGGGTCGGTTTTTTTGGCTTGCAGTGTTTGTTTATTATTGGCAAGGTTTGTTTCGTTTAAAAATGATTTTGTCATTTTCAGGTAAAAGTCGAACGATGTAAATTTTATTTTGCGGAGTCTTATCTTCAATCAACGTTATAAATTTTTGTTTATTTAATTAATTAGGTATGAGCATGTTTTTGTGAAAGCCCACTATTGCCCATTTGCCTCAATATAATGCGATTGTAGTTAATTGATTTCTTTTTGTTTTCGTAGAACGAAAATTTAAGGATATACATAAAAACCGGCCAAGTGCGAGTTGGACTCGCACACGAAGGGTTCCGTACCATTATCTATGAAAAAAGTACAATAAGAATGGTCAAGTGTGAGTTACTTATGTTGCACATTATTTATAATAGATGGCGCTACTAGTATACAATTTTGCAATTAATTAACACTAGAGCACACGCACGGCCTACTATAGTAGACCAGGGTATCTCTNTAAAAACCGGCCAAGTGCGAGTTGGACTCGCACACGAAGGGTTCCGTACCATTATCTATGAAAAAAGTACAATAAGAATGGTCAAGTGTGAGTTACTTATGTTGCACATTATTTATAATAGATGGCGCTACTAGTATACAATTTTGCAATTAATTAACACTAGAGCACACGCACGGCCTACTATAGTAGACCAGGGTATCTCTTTTTGCAATAACT
>NWSH02000329.1:2230781-2269540 GCA_002382865.2 Heliothis virescens | reverse complement strand
GCTTCATGAGCTAGATACTGAAGATGAAGTGGTTTAGAGTGAAGAAGAGGTCAGCGTAACTGCCGTCGATTACCGCTAGTAATATCTTTTGATTTCATGAACATTGTTGGGATCAATCAACGCTCTAGTAACCAACCAAATGAACACCTGGGCCAAAAAAATTGTCAGGCTTAACTTTTTGCATAATTTGGCCTTTAATATTGTAAAACCGCTTTTGATTCGTCGGGCATCCATTGAAACACTTCCACATCAGCTTAAATTCAGGATAGAAGCACTTTTGGGCAGCACAGTTCATGAATCCCAAGAGTTTGTTGCGCCACTTCTTCTTCCCACCAAAAACACATAGGAAGTGGTGAAGGGCGGGCGTTTTTGAGGCTGTCTTATGTAATTTTGACGTTCTAAAAGTGCTGTTTTCAGCCTACTTTGAATAAATGCTTTTTGATTTGAGTCTCAACGCGATTTAACTTTAAAGATAGGACGAGTTGGTCGATGTGCACTCTGCTCGAGAGGCCGAAATCGTTCGACAAAAAAGTGGTTCAAGACTTGCAATAAATGGATTTGTCCCGATCACCAAGCAGTAATGTGTCCTGAATGCTACGAAAACAAAGAAAATAGTAATTAAGTATAGAAATAAGATAAAAAAAATTACGTTGATCTCAAAAGTGCCATTTTTGTCATTTTTTTGTTATATCTTTACTAAATGTAGATTCTTAATAATTTCTCAATAATTTATATACAAACTAAGGTTGTAAAACTAAATAGAATAAATACCTTTGCCATACCATTTGTTGTTTTAATTAGATAATTAATAATATATAAGTTATTAACATTTTAAAATGGCCTACAATAGTAGGCCACGCGTGTGCTCAAGTAAAAAAAAGGGGCGCGTGTACTCTAGTGTTAATATAAATCAATAGCCTTAATATTTTTTTTTTTATTTTTAGAATTTGTTGTTATAGCGGCAACAGATATACATCATTTATGAAAATTTCAGCATTCTAGCTATCACGGTTAATGAGATACAGCCTGGAGACAGACAGACAGACAGACAGACAGACAGACCGACAGACAGACAGACAACGAAGTCTTAGTAATAGGGTCCCGTTTTACCCTTTTGGGTACGGAACCCTAAAAGCCCCATTTTTTCATAGATTTCAGCTACGTTAACTTAGATGGGTATTGACCCAAACTAAAATTAGAATATCACGAGCATCCACGACCACAAATTAATTATAAAGCTAAACCAACAGTCACTAAGCAGAAACCGTTGCATAATCTGGATCGATCGATCTGTGAGCCCGGTCTATTGTAAGTGATATCTTATTTGACTATGAATGTACTGTGTCTCTGTGTGTGTAGTTTGTCAATGTTTATGTTCACTTATTGATTTATTGATATACTCTAGCTGTGTCTCGTAGTTTTATCCAAGTCCTGGAAGGAAAACCTCCTACAACCTGGTACAAAATAACAAGTACAGACGAAAGCACATCAAGTTACCACAATCTGTCAAATTTCAGCGATAGATTTTCAACCTTATCACGATAGTGGAAGGTTAATTTTCAATTGGTATAATTTGACAGACTCGTATACGTTGACCTGCTGTCGTCTGTACATTTTTGGGCTTTCTGTGCACTGATTTCATTTAAATCAGTTCAGTAGTTTAGGATTGAATACCGGACAGACAGATACGCGTAGAGTTACTTTCACTATTATATTCTGTGAGCCATATTAGTAAAAGCTCCTGCCTGCCTTTCAGGTACCAGTGTACGGGTTTGATTGTAAGCAACGTAATATTCCAACGGCTAACGGTGAACATTAAAAATATTGTTATCATATTAGCAAGTTTGTTTAAAGCGCTCACGACTAAAGAGCAATAAAATATTTTGCCAAAACCACAAGAAAAAGAGAAAACCTTCAGATTGTTTTGTTTTACAGGACCTAGCATCATTAAGCTATCTAAATTCTCTCAAAAATATTCCCAAGCACCCATATACATACATGGTGTATAATACCGTATATCGAGTTTGTACGTCAAAATCCCTCCTCTCTAGCAAGTCATATGCAAATGGTGTTTCATACCGGGCGGATTGCTTTCAATAGGCTTCAGTATCTACCGACTCGTTTGTAGGCGAAGCCGGGGGAGCACGTAGTGTTATTCTGATTGTATTTGTTGGGAATCCATCGTCGGTGATCCGTATGGAAATTTGTGTGTTCCTGTTGAAAGATTTTGGGAAGATTATTATGTTAAGCAGTATCTAAGTTTTTGGCAATAGAAGTAATAGCGTCCGGGCTGAATTTTTGCCACGGCGAAAATTCTTGAAGAGATCAGCCATCTGGCCAGGACATAAATATTATAGTGCACAAGCATCTACACTGACACAGGTGTACTCTATATTCCTTCAATCTCATAGCCCGATGGGGCGACAATCCGTCACGACTGGAAAGAGATCAGACACAGGAACAACGTTTACGTCTTTTCCGAGACACGGATGTATCAATACCAAATTCCAGACTCCAGGCTGCTGTGTGAAAGTTTCCTAAAACCCACAAAGCTATTTCAGCACGCAAAAATCGGAGAGACATAAGGTGCAGGACTGATGTCTTCGTGCTTTTTGCTACGAGTAAATCACCACCAACTTCTAGACTCCAGGCTGAATTCTGTAACTTTCTTAAAACCCACAAAGCGATCTTGCTCCAACAAAAGTCAAACCCGAGACTTAGATTACAGCAGTAGCGCATTGCGACTATTACACCATCGAGGCATGGTATATAAATCAGTTTCTATACCAAATAAAATGATATTGCGTCCTAGTGGGTCCCTCAACGTTGCTTCAATAATATTTGGGCACGCCTCAAGTTTATTACTTCAATATCTATGCGACTTGCACAAACAGACGTACTGATTTCGTATTAGATATTACATATGTAATTTAATGAATGTTTTTTTTTTGTAGTTTTGCTGTTGACTCTACACGTCAGAGACATGTAGAGAACCTACGATTTTTTGACACTTAAAAGTATTAGGTAAGAAAATAGATATAATTAAATTAAAATTATTTTTAAAATATTTTGATAAATATCTTAAGTTTCGTAAGCCTGCATATGTTATGTTTTTACCCAAGAGAATAAGAAGAAAAATTGCAAAACGTCACCTTACTGCTTTTTTAATAGTTCTCAGCTATCAATTTCATTTTTTTATCTAAATACTCCGAGGACACAGTGGTACACCGCAAGCTGAAATAAATAAATACTCTGACATAGCTAATGTAGGTATAATAGATAATTAGATATCCTTTTAGCATACGATACCATTCTTGATTTACCTTACAATTTTGAACTCCTTGTTTTTAACGATGGCTAATCATCAGTATGACCTCTCCCGCTGTGGGTGGCAGTGGGAGGGATTGTCAGACTTTTACTGACTAAAACCCACCGTGATCCTTCGGGAGCCCTTTGTGTGACAGGGCCGCGGTAACTCTTTCGAACAACCCGCAGCCCACAATTTGAACTCCTAGTCATAAGTTCTCATACAAATCTCCCATCAAATTCACAAATACTACAACAAAATGAAACAAAATAGGATATTTCCAAAATATTATGCTGTAACTGCTCTCTAACGTAATTATTCCCACTCAAAAACCATCACATCCCACAAAAGTATCAGAATACCACCTTTATAAAATTACACACAAAATTGAAAACGAAAATTTATTTAATTAAAACGAACAAAAAATATCGTATTACAATCATAAGGGTAATTCCACACTTGCAATTGTTATCGAAGATTTTAAAATTTATCGTCGACTCCACGGGACATTGTTCTCGCAATTTCTGATTTCAATTAAAGTTTCAATGTATGGTAATGAATCATGGGCTATATTGTAAAGGCTGGTACGTTTCATTATTAATTCCTAGTTGGATTTAAGGGCAATGTTACTGTTTTGTTTGTTTTCGATTTTATTTCGTACGAAAAAGTTCTGATTGGTGTTTCGTATTTTGATTGATTGGAGTGTTTGGGAGTTTTTTGTTGAATTATTTTGTTTGTAACAGTCTTTTTATGGCGTTGATTTTTTCTGAATATTGTCTTTTTATGTGTATTTTTGGTAAAAAAGACGTTATACAGACTTTTTCCTCGGCTTAGTCATTTTAGACTGATTCGTAGAATCATAGATTGTGATAATAAGTATTTCCATCAAGTTTTCCTCAATGTTCCAGGATCAGTTGATGACGATACATTTTGAACCAACGTGTACGGGTAAAACGTGTTTGTGTGTGTGTTTGTCTCATCATTGCTTCCAAACGGACAAACCATTTTTACCAATTACTTGGCGGACATGATTTTTCCTCAGTGGAAACAACTATGCCTTACCATTCGATAACAACATTTTGTAAACAGACAATAATTCAAAAAAATACAGTTCAATAAAATTTCAATCTACCCTTAACAGTGCCAGATGGTGATATGGAAAGAATCGGAACATATCGACTGTTAAAACGATCGGCCATTACGCTCCTGTGAGATTGACTCCAACCTGTGTGTTACGTAATTGGTTTTAGCCGCCATGTTTGATTGGCTGAATATTTTAGTGACGTCATTTTGTTGAATGTTTTTTGACCTTGTTATATTGTAATTGAAAATAATGTTTTTTGTAAAATTTGTTACCTAATGTTAGTTGGCGCAGTAGTCACCATGTAGTACCTTAATAATATTTGGTACCCCCCGCAGAGCATCTGAGGCGGATGACGGGGAGTAGCGACCCCGCGGGTACCGAGTGCTCCAGGGAGAGTATACTGTCCCTCACCTCCGGCTTGCCGGAGTGAACCATGACGGGGGACGGGTCTCCCGCCTCTGGCTTGCCTTCATTGGCCGTCCAGAGTGGAGTCGCTAGAGCAGGGTTAATAGCCCTGTTCGGAGGGTGGGTGCCTCGTGGTAAGTGGCGAGTGGGCCAGAGATGCTGGACAAGCGCGTGATCTGAGTTTAAAGTCCAGCGAGGCATCTTCACCCTTCAGCTGCTCACGTCCCTGTTGCTATCTTGTTGCGAATTCCTCGACTAGTTCCCGGGGGCCCAGTAAGTGAGTTGGCGAGTCTCCACCTGCCATTTTTACATGTATCGTATATATTGTTATCGGCAGGTGTCATAGTTCCCGTAGTTTTCCCCATTTCCTAGTCCACTAACATCCCATCACAATAGCCCAAGTAGTTTATTTCCATAATTAGCAATAGTTTAGCACAAAACCGGGGATTGTCCGTGGGTACATGTATATAGTGTATACAGGGATAATCGTCGGTTTTGTGTCGCCATATCATTAAAGTTGTCTCAAAAGGGCTTCAGCGTGTTGGCTTCGGCCCCACGTTCGCCTTCCAAAAATCCGGGACTCTATAGTCCCGTGGTCTGGTTNCATAATTAGCAATAGTTTAGCACAAAACCGGGGATTGTCCGTGGGTACATGTATATAGTGTATACAGGGATAATCGTCGGTTTTGTGTCGCCATATCATTAAAGTTGTCTCAAAAGGGCTTCAGCGTGTTGGCTTCGGCCCCACGTTCGCCTTCCAAAAATCCGGGACTCTATAGCCCCGTGGTCCGGTTAGAGACATACAAGTTTGGTACCTATTGTTGTTTCATTTGGTAGGGCACAATTATCTTCATAGTATTTCATACTAGCTTCTGCCAGCGGTTTCACTCGCATCCCGTGGGAACTACTCGGCGCACTCGAATAAAAAGTAGCCTATAACCTTCTTCGATAAATGGGCTATCTAACATTGAAAGAATTTTTCATATCGAACCAGTAGTTTCTGAGATTAGCGCGTTTAAACAAACTCTTCAGCTTTATAATAGTAATATAGATGACTGAAACTAGACCAAACATCCAAAATATTTTTTTTCAGTCACTATGTACATGTACATGTCCTTATGTATGGCCATATCGATTTAATTATTTGATACGGTTGTTATAGTTGAATCCACTCTATTTAAGCATCGATTTAGCATATAGAGCAATGAAATATTCTAGAAGTCCTAACATTGGACCTAAGTGCAAGTGCTAAGTTCTCCAACTTAAAAATGTAGAAGCAAAAATCTTCAGTCCTTTTCATAGGTAATTTGAATCGTGTAACAAATAAAAACTATAGAAGTCCTCAATATTAGTAAAAACAATACTAACCTCCAAAAATTGACACAGAGTACCCAAAATTAAAACATAAGCTATACCAATTAAAACTAATAAGCCTTGTCTTAGATAATTACCGTTAAAAACTTTAAGGGGACATCGCGAAGTTGCCTTGTTAAAATTATTTTCCCATTTTTTTTTCAACGGTACCTAATGATGAAAGCCTTGTTCCAAAGTTTTCTTACAAAATTAACATAGAACAGTTTTTATTAATTAATTAGTTGGGCCTGATGGCACTGATTTTTCTTGTACGCTTTTTTTGTAGGTGTTACATGGACTGATTATAAGTAAGGTATTTTGTGACCTTTTTGTGAGGAACAATTTTTTTTCAAATAAATATAGTAGATACTGGAGTGGTAATTTTCGAGGTCAAAGATTAAGCTCGTTTCGGCCAATTCATATGACTGAAAAATAACTGTTGAAGCGAAATAATACAAAAGAAGCTTTTTATATTTATTTTTGTTCTTTTTTTATATTCAGACAACTGCATGCAACACATATTGACCTCCGAAAGAAACTTCGAATCCAGCTTCAATAAGAAGCCGGTTATTTCCTATCAGTTTCACCCGCGTCCCGAAGAAACTTCTTTCCGTACCTGGATAAAATATAGCCTAAGTAAAATATTTTTACAAATCTTTCCATTAGTTTCGTAACCTTTAGGGTACAAATGAGCAAACAACAAAAAAAAATCTTTATTATATTCAGTATAGAAGTATAGATTACACTTAGCCCAGCTCAGCTCCCACTAAATCTAGCTCAACACTAACTATCAAGCCCATTCAATCAATGCGCGAGGTCCAAACACTGGCAATAAATACATTCACGTCAGGGCCTCAAATTAGGTTAATGTTTGTAGGCCATTAATTCGGGCACACTCTACGGGTCCACTTGCGACATAAGTTATGTCACAGCAAACCCTGAAAGTTGGAGGCGGTAAACTTTTTCGATAATATTAAAAATAATATTATATATAATAAGCAACACCTATGTAATGTAACCTATGTATTACAAATAAACTGATTGATTGAATATTGAGATATTGGTCGTTTCGTCATCACTTATTTATGCAGCCTCGTACTCTAATGAATTATTTTCTTTATTATTCTTGATACTTATCATCGACCCAACTTTGTCCTATGTTCGGTTAGTGGTCAATCTTACCGAATACAGGAGTAACCGTGCTTTGAACATAATTAATAATTATGTTTTCTTTAATGGTGTCCCACATTTTGGGCATAGGCCTCTCCAAAAGGGTGCCTAAGCGATTTTGGGTAACTGTAAATTATACTTACAAAATCTACTTTTGATTAAAACAGTAACAACCATTGCATAAAACCATAATAAACGTTCACCAAATTATGGTTGTCATTTTTCATAGTTCTAAGACGCAATCCCAATTGCCACATCAAACAACATGAAATCTCCTTCATAGCTCTGTGGCACCCTGAAGTGCACTAAAAGCATAGCATACGATTCCCCTGAATTATTTATTGAAGAGAATTCCGACTATGTTCAAGTTTCGTACAGTTCCCAAGAACCTATTAAAGTCACGACTATTATAAAATCTACTTAATTAGCTCCACTTTAATTATAAAGTTTTAGATGAAAAGTTTTTTGAAAAAAGTCTTGCAGCTATCTTTTGGAGTAAAGATTTTATTGAGATTAATAAAATTAAAGGTAAAATGTGAACGGTATAAGGAAAGTTTTTTTATGATTAGCTCTAAGTATTAAGCGAATAAAAAAGTGGATTTTAGGTTTAGCGATTGACATAAATGTTATAGGATGATTGTCATAATTTCTCAAAATTTCCGTTGAGAACTGTCATAAAGTTCGTTAAGAGATCAGAGATTCATTTTTGTAATTATATTGCACAGGTACACAAAGGGCTCCCGAAGTAACACGGTGGGTTTAAGACAGTAGAAGTATGACACTCCTTCACGCTACATTGACACTGGGAGGTCATCTGATGATTTCCCTCCGAAATAAAAGTACCGTCATAAAGTACTCTAGCTTAAAAAAATAGAGATCTGTTTTTATAATATTAAGTTAAAAGGTTATCAGGTATTATATTTTTGAGCCGTTTGGGGTTGAAACTCTCGGGTCGTGGGGACCGAGTGCACGTCTCCTTTTCAAGGACATCGCAAAGCGATTGGTTGACACTTCCCGTGACCCAAAGGCTGGCTTCTATTTCGGTCAACGACTAAGCATTGCAATACAACGAGGAAATGCCGCCAGCCTTTTGGGTAGGTACACTCCCGGTTGGCAGCGATCAGGAGGAATTTTTTGACGCAATTTTTTAGTTTTAAGTGTGTAAATATTATAAAATAGATAAGTACTTTGTAAATATTATGTTAATAAATTTATTTCGTTAGAAAGTTAAAAGGTATAATTAAGTTAAAGTAATCAGGACGCATGCTTTGCCTTAACTGCTTAAAGACAAAAAAAAAAAAACAAAATCGTTTACAATAGTTACAGTCCTTAACAAGAGAGGTACAAGCGAGGACAACAATGTTCACGTCCCCTGGGTAAAATATCCAAGCTTTTATCTTCTATTTAAAAATAAATGCTTTCCTACATTGAGAGAATTACTATCGCTGCAGGTCCAGCTACACGAATCTGTAAACTTTACCAATCGAAC
The DNA here is from genome assembly GCA_002382865.2 of Heliothis virescens. Taxonomy (NCBI): domain Eukaryota; kingdom Metazoa; phylum Arthropoda; class Insecta; order Lepidoptera; family Noctuidae; genus Heliothis; species Heliothis virescens. Next base: position 2,260,732 of record NWSH02000329.1, on the reverse strand, counting down.
ATTAACCTTCCACTATTGTGATAAGGTTGAAAATCTATTGAAGAAATATTACAGATTGAGGTAGGTTAATGTGCTGGCATCTGCACGCAATTAGCAGTTTTCTTAGAAGGGATTAAGATGTAAATTACATGTATAATTTAAATAATTCTGATGATAACTTTACCTAGAAATAGATCTAGGATAAATAATCCCTAGAGATTTCGACGAGGTGTGGATAATATTCAAGTTTTATCTACTTATACTTGTGTTCGTCAAGAATTTTCCTCTGGAAGTGAATAAGACTGCGGGCAAAAGAATATTTCTATATGGAAAATATATTGAAATAGACATACATACATTAAAACAACTACCAGAGAGTACAGTCATCACCAAAATATCAAACTTTGAAGTACAGTTAAACACAAGAGTGATAGTAAAACCTTGCCTGTAAAGTAGCTGGCATCGATGCAGCGGGGCCGGAGCTGAGTTTAATGAATATTTCCATTTACCTTACTGCAATAAACTGGTACATGAATTTAGTAGTTCGGGAGCTTGGGTTTGGAACCTTGAGATTATAAAAATATAGTTTTATGGTACTTTTAAAATAAATAAAAAATACAAAAATAAGGTATGATTGTCAGTCATATAGTTGGCGAGTTTAAAACCCAATAGTTTGTCAAATAATTCACTATGCCTAATGTAAAGAATAACATAATATTTTTGTGTTATAAATTATTTAGACTTATTGTAAAATCTGGTATTAAAAAAACGATGTTTATTTATTCTCTTAAATGTAAATAAAGATTCAATTACATGTATGATTTTGTATAATAATCTGTAAATTAAAGAATGAATAATTTATAACATAACATATAAACTCCGTGTATATTTTTAATAACCCATGTAAATATTACAAAATTGTTTATTCACATCATTTCAAACCAAACCTCAATTTCTTACCATATTTTTGAAGGCAGCAAACGAAGCTAAAATTGCAGCGTGTACGTGATACATTCACGCCGCGCGCAACTGCAGACGCTGCGATTGAATATTCCTTCCCAGTTAGCGCTTGTGAAACGTTAACAAGTACAAACCAGCTAGACTAGACTAGGATAGACTAGGCTATACGAAGGTATGGAAACTGGTAAGGTGTGTGGAAAATTATGACTTTATTTATACACATTTTTGAGTCATGAGTGTGTCATCTTTAAGAGTGATTGAAAGTGTACGGAATGGTTTCCTATCTTTGGTTGATTCAGTATCAGCGGCTCACATTGGCGAATTTTTGTCGCGCCTTGCAAAACCGAGCGTATACGTGCGACACATTTTTGCTGTTAGTTGTCAATAGTTTGCTTACATTGCTTGTACAAACCAAACGGTCTCGCTGGAAAAAACATGAGCGATAAATCCACCAGTGTAATAGTGTAGAAGGGGTCTAACTATACATAATATTGGATTGATTCAAAGTAATAAAAAAAACACGACTCTCTTCAAAAACAATAGGGTGTTCATTATAACGACACCCCATGGCTTTACAAAACTCATCTGCCTAGATTTTCCCAACTTTATTTCTAACTAGCTTCCACTTGGTCTTTCACCCGCATACAGTATAAACTACTATGAGCACCCATATAAAAAGCCTATGGCCTTCCTGGACAAATGGGCTATGCAACACTGAAAGAATTTCTTAAATCGGTCCTTAAGTGTTCCTGAGATTATACAATCAAACAAACAAAAACAAAGAAAATCCTTCAGCTTTATATTATTAGCATATATATTTTATACTGCGCCGCAGCTAGTTAGTTCTTGATTGTAAAATCAACTGGCATTCATGGTAGACCACTTCAGTGTTTGAGGAACGATGGCCGTTTAAGTGCTGGAATCCTTGAGTGAATGCTGAGTAGGTACTGTGTGAGCGTAGACATACGATGTTCTAAGGCTGAGGAGTGCTGTGTGTAGGTGTGTATGTACAAAGGTGTAGTAGGTATGCTGCTTCTATTATGATGATCCTTAGTGACCATCCATATATCACAATGTGTGGCGCACTGGTATACAAAGATTGTATTATTTTTATGCGGATACAGGGATCTTAAATTGCGGATTTAAGGAAACCAAAAAAAGACGATTATTTTTTGCAAGTTTAAAATATAAATACCTACTTTGATGTATTAAATTGAAAATGAAAAATTGCGCAGGACATATTATAGTGCACAAGCATTTGCGCAGACACAGGTGCACTCCCTATACCCTCACTCTTATAACGCGATGGGACGGCAATCTGACCCGACCGGAGAGAGATCAGGCATATGTTAATGTCGGTCCTGCAAACCCTATATGACATACATCAAGCAGAAACATACATTTTCTCTTTAATACTGATAATAATCAATTCATTTTAAATTCATCAATATCATTTCCTCAAAATAATCCACCACAATCCAAGCTCAAAGCTCACAACATTACAAGTCCAGCTCCCGACCTATAGCAATAGTGTTATTACTTCTATGAGAAAACCGCATGAATTAATTAAGTGCTCAACTTAATTAGTTTAGTACTTGTTTCTAAGTCTTAGGTACCTGGAAATAAGCTTTTTAAGAAATAAAATAGAATATGAGTTGAGGAAATTTTGCTGGTTGCAGTTTGTTAACCATATTTAACGTGAGGGCATTTCTATTGGAGCCGAAAGAGGCGTAGGCGCTGAAAGAATAAAATTTTACGGCCCGTTTCACAAATACCAGATGAACTTCTAGATAGCTGTCTGTCAGATAATGCCAATAAAAAGTAGTCAACATAAAAAAAAATCTATCAGTATTATCTGTCAGATAACGAGAACTTTTTCTGGAATCTACTTAACGGGCTCTCAGAAATCTTTATAATTATGTAACACCAGCGTCTACCAGCGATTTCGTTCGTGGATCATGTCGCTTATGCTAGCGACAACCGTTATAATCAGAGATCTTTCCCTTCACTGCTCTGTTCCTATTTGTTGTAGTGTGATGAAAAGTATACTGTAACCATTTCAGGAGTATGAATAATAATTGTACCAAGTTTCGTTAAAATTCGTCCAGTAGTTTTTGTTTCTATAACGGTTATACAGATAGACAAAAAATCTACTGATTGCATTTTTAGCGTCAGGATCGACCCCTAATCACCCCCTGATAGTTATTTTGGAAATATATTTCATATACAGAATTGACTTCTCTACAGATTTATTATAAGTATAGAATTGATATAGATTGTGTGTGCTGTATTATCTTGGAAATTTTTACTGGTAAAATGGTGATCTGTAACACATTGTAAAACTATTTCAGACACGCGGGGACGCTGTCGGGGACGCCGGCTTTACGTGCCCTACCAACAGTGGCGTGGCTACGAAGGGGCTAGCTGGGGCACTGCCCCGGGGCCGCCAAGCTTAGGGGGTCCCTCGAATGAACTTGGGGGGACCCCTGAACTTTTTAAAGTTACTCTCATTTTTACAATAAATAACATGTTACATATCCCTTTCCTTTTTTCCTTTAAGGGGCCTCATTTTTCTATTTGCCCCGGGGCCCGCGATTACCTAGCTACGCCACTGCTTCCCAAGCATGGATTCACCTTATACTAACCTTCTTTTACCCTATTTTTGCTAGATGGACCAATCAGGTAAAAATGCAGGTATTACTGCAACAGAACGTGAGATCATTTCTCTTTGTTACCTACCTGGAGTAGTCGACTTACGCGACATTGTCTTATTACGATTTATACGAAGACTTTGTCTTTATAGATCTGTACTTTATACTTTTACGACAGTTGTGAATGTATGGATGGGTGTAATGCTTTGAGCATTCTTTTATTTGGAGTTTGCCGTGATGGGATAATATTTTTGTGGTAATTTTATTTAAGTGAGTGTTGATGGAATCTGTAGTGTATATAGTACTAACTTCCGCCAGCGGTTTCACCCACGTCTTGGGGGAACTACCCGTACCGTATATATATGCTAAGTTTCATCAAAATCTGCCCAGCAGTTTTGCGTGAAGGAGTAACAATCAAACAAACATACAAACTCTCGCATTTATAAAACTAGGATAGGATTAGCGACCTCATGGATAAGGTCTCTCTAGTAAAAGCAGCGTATCACCTCACCCCGCCTCGCCCCGCACGTCACAAGTACGACGCCGTATGGCACCGCGCTGCAACCGCGTCGTGTGGCTTAGTATAGAAATAGGACACTGCTAAGGTGCCGCGTGGTGCCCCGCTGTACCGTAAAAATAGCCATGTGTCCTTCCCTTCAGCTACATTAAAGTATAAGCAAAGTTGAAATGAAAACGCATATTTTCGTATCCGTATACCAAGTATAAATCATCAACACTAAGGGAATAAAACCAGATTTTGAAAAGGGTAAATGTTTAGCGCTCGACTTGGCGGGGGCACTGCCGTGCCCCCGAATAGATTCCAATATGAATAAACTCTAAGAAAGCTTAGAAATCGACTTCAGGAACCTAAGTCAGCCTTACGTGCAACCACTACATTAATAAAGCAGTTCAAAAATAAATTCACTACAAAACTAGAGGTATATCAATATGAACCTATTACACAGACATTTTCAAATCGCAGACGTGACAACTTTGCATCGAATTTCCTTGCTTCTAAGGCCGGGACTCCACCAAAGCGGAGACGAGACGAGCGGAGAGGAGATGTTTTTTAAACAACCAATAGAATTGAGTTATTGACACGTCTCCTCTCCGCTCAGCTTCAGTGGAGATCGCTGTGCGGAGATGTGTAATATTTGTATGTCGCGATGGAAGCGGAGATGTGAGCTGTGCGCGGACGACGCGCAGTGGAGACGAGAGATGTGAGCGGCGTGCAGTGAGCGATGTCACCCTCCCCCCTCTCGCCCGCTAGCAACCCGCAGAACCCCGCGCGCGCGCCGGCCGGCACTCAACGCCCCGCACCCGAGCTGAAAAACATCTCTTCTCGCACAGCACACAGCACACCGCACACATCTCCGCTTTGGTGGAGTCCCGCAAGCTGAAAAACATCTCTTCTCGCACAGCACACAGCACACCGCACACATCTCTGCTTTGGTGGAGTCCCGGCCTAACTGCCCCGATTCCAGTCTGTCCAAACCTCATATACTACTTTATATACGGCTATATACAGCTGTAGGAAGCGCCGAACTAATCTGGCACACCTGTGCTAAGAAAAATGTACCTATCACACGCGATCCGGACCTTTTAACATGGACAAATCGTATAATATGTCTATTTAAAACGTATTTAGGATGCTTTGAGCAGATGTTTGGGAGTAGGTTAATAGGGGAACGTGGATCGGTTTTTTTTTGGTGTATAGAAGGTGTATATTGAATAGTATTTTACACCTTTTGTCATCATTTTGTTTAATCTTAAAGTTGGTGATACATTCCCGTGCATCGTTCAAAATAAACAAGAAAAACAGCATCAGTGCTTTTTGGAAAGTGTACCTCAAAATACTTTATCGTCAGCCAAAAAAAAATCAAAAAGTATATATTCAAAGTAGGTTGAAAACAGCACTTTTCGAACGTCAAAATTACATGAGACAGTTCTTATGCGTTTTTGCTGGGAGGAAGGTGGCGCAACAAACTCCCCAGCAACAGCCTTTTTATCATCTCACTGCTGGGCACAGGTATACTCTCACAATGAATGATTGAGCGACAATAACCATGCTACACATGTCTACCTATGGTAGTTATTACCTACGGCAAATAGTAAGACGTTATCATAAAGAGCCGTAAATTCTTTTTACTGACTTTTTTTTGTAAAAAACGCCAATTCAAATACCTTCATTTACATTACCATATGTATCACATAACTCCCATTTTTCATGAAACAAGAAGTATAGACAACAGCAGGTCACGCTACCCGAATCTGTCAAATTTTACCAATCAAACATCAACCTACCACTATTGTGATAAGGTTGAAAATCTACTGCAGAAATTCGTCAGTTTGTGGTAATATGCCGTCTGTACATTTCAATACAACCTATCATCCGAAAATCTGAAAAGCGTTCGATCTCCGAAAATTGACACTCCATAACAATAACGTAACACGATAAACTTGTTGTGATCGGATTGGAAACCGGCAATTTTGTTAATTAAAAGGTTTTAAGGTAATTTGTACTGTAAATAAACAAGTTGTATCCAAAATCTAAGTTGATTTGTGTAAGGTTTTGTGTTCGAGGAATAAAACAAATTGGCTTGCTCCACAATTCGATAATTATGTGAATCTGGGAGAGATGGAGTGTGTTTTCTATTGTTGCCGGGAAGTTGTTTCGTTGGAGGCAAGTATTTGTTTTTGTTTGAGTGTGAAGTTGATTGGCCATCTTATCCCTACTAATATTATAAATGCGAAAGTAATTCTGTCTGTCTGTCTGTCACGCTTTCACGCCTAAACCAGTGAGCCGATTTTGATGAAATTGATATAGAATAGACCCTGAGAAACAACATAGGCTACTTTTTATCCGGGTACGGGAAATAGTTCCCTCGGGAAGCGGGTGAAGCCGCTGGCAGAAGCTAGTGTAAATATACTTTTCTTATATGATGCAACCTCTTCTTTACTATCATTACTTCTAATGGTGTGTCGTTACCATACTACACATCGGAGTGAGGGAATAGGGAGTGCACCTGTGCCTGCGCCAATGCTTGTGCACTATAATATGTTCTGCGCAGCTGGCTGATCTCCTTATGAGAGAACAGCCGCCGTGGCCGGCAGTCGGCTAGGACGCCATCATCATCATCATCAGATATTGGAGTACACGATCCAGTCTACTATATTCAACACTACTACCAAATATTTGTTTCAATTGAGTACCTAAGGACTGCGTAACACAGCTACAATAATACCGTTCATTTGTCACTTCTTTGTCAAAAACAAAAAAAAACCTAAATTTTCTAATCACCAAATCAAAATATCAAAAAACAGCCAAGATGAATCAAAAACAAAAAATCGATAATCCAATTGGTGATTAAGCTTGGAATCTTGAACAAATTCACCATTATTTAGTCTCTGGGGCCCAAAGTCGTCCGCTATGCAAATTGTACGGCATAATCACTGAAACTGTTTAGAAGGGTTCCCCAATTAAGTGTACAGTTGAAAATTTCACTTCCAAATTTTCCAAATCGATTTTCTCTAACGTTTCATTTTATTTACTTGGGAACATTTAAATACGGAGTGGATGTTGCGATTTTATCCTTCCATTTTAGAATTTTGCAAGCGTTTTGTTCTTGATGATATTATTTGGTATTTTCTGATTTTGGACTTTACAGAGAGTCCTGAATAAACTCAATAATTATTAAGGCCCGTTTACACATTGCAATTATTGCGCGTTGCTTGCCATTTTATTGCAGCAAGATGCTATTTGCACTGTGTAAACGTAATCGTGCAATAGGTAAATGGTCGCCTGTCAAATATTCCTGCAATAAAATGGCAAGCAACGCGCAATGAAATCGCAATGTGTAAATGGGCCTTTAGTTACGCTGTCCCGCTAAAACAGTTCAATGAAGATAAAGAATATAAATAAAAGAAAAACAGGGCATTCATATAAAAACGATTAAATTTTAAATGTTAACCCAACTTTCAAACATCAAATATTAATATCAAAATTAATTTTACGATTCTAAACTTAAACTAAGATTGTAGGTAACATAAAATCCAAGTTGAAAAGTTCGCATGTTGCATATAAAATATTAGTATTAGTTTAAAATATAATTATTTAGGTTGTAAAACTTGAAAGCTCACTTAATAATCTAAGTTAAAAGGCGCCTAACTTTCTTCAGATTTGAGTGTTTTCAGGCTTTCAGGGATTCGTTACGCCTTGTAGAACTTCAAGATACTAAATTGTTTTTTGAAATTCAAATAATAAAATGCGAAGATATTGAGAATGTTGGAAGAATTTTTCTGTTTAATAAAGTTATTTTTGTGAAAAATGTTAATGTGTATATTTGTTAAATTTTACTGGAAATAACTGAACCGATGTCAATGGGGTCATCATCACCATTTTTCTTCTCGAAGGAATCTTCTCTCTTGGAAAACTCGCATTGATATTTTATTACCATATTAATCTAAAAAGCTAGTAACAAAATGTCATAACTATATCATTTCTTTTTTCACAGTACTTCACGTTTAAGATAATTTAACACTAGTCGGGTACAAAGACACTAAAATCTTGACCACAACTTTTGCGACTGCCAAGCCACTACAAATACTCCAACAGCTTAGAGTAGGCGTGACGACTAAAAAAATCTAATTAGTCCGTCTTTTAGATTCTAAAAAAATATTGCATACGTATTTTTTCGTTTTTCATATAAACAAATAATTAGGAAGCTATTGACCGTTGAAATTACGCGTGACGTCACGCTTATGTACAATTTTTGCATAGGCGTGACGTCAGGACCCCCCACTCCCGAACTTTAATACTCATTATCTTTGTTATAATTCATAGATTATTAAAAACAAAAATTACGTGTCCAATATTTTGCGGTAATCTAAATTACGGACTAATTGTATTTGCTTATTTTTTACCCTGTCGTCATCCCTATTCACAGATATAAACAAAACACGTACTCAAAACAAGTATCCAAAAACCTACCAACGAAACTATATACTTAAATATTTTTTGTTTTTATAATTTCTAGCCTATGTGCTGCTGCTGGTCAAAGGTCTCCCCATCTTGCTTCCACATTTCCCGATCCTTCGACTGAGTCCACCAGTCTCAATGACAGGCGTCTAGTTCGTCACGTCAACTCTTCCGTGGCCAACTCCGTCTGCAGTCCAAAACCATATAAAACCTCCCAATAAACCGCAAGCTTACTAAAATAAAAACCCACATACGATCCGCGCAATCTAAACACGAAGTCGTAACAATAAATTTGTTTCGCATCGGTTGCCGCGTCTGTGGGCAATTTATGCCGGGCCGGCCGTCTCAGCCCCGAGATGTATCGCATCCGATCGTTGCATCGACGTGTTCATTTGCCCTCAAGATTTACTGGCAGTATTCACGTGGCTCTATTTGATACGTTCTTGAATCGGTTTTTATTTCTCTTCATGGGGTAGGTACGGGATCCGGTTCGAGCGTTTGTTTTATTGAGATTAGGTTTTAGTGTGTGGATTGAAAGTTGGTTTCGAGCGTACAATTCATATTTTAATAACTCCTTTATATGTATGTTCGACATCTGTGCCGAATCTATCTTCTTCTATAAGAAAGGCTGTATGAAGTATTTTGCTCGTTCGTGACAATGTATTCTTTAAAATCTTGTTAGTTGACGCCATTGTTAATTAAAGCTAGACAGTACAACTAACTTCGCAAATTGATCCTTTTCATAAGGTTTTTATCCTTAGCAGTTCTTAACAAAATAGTTTACAATTGACTTGTAATTTAGTAGGTATACAAGGAGTTATTATAATGTATGCCTGACTAAATATTTTCTCACATTTATCACCACCAATGCCCTTATAATATTATTTCCTGATCTAAGGCCTCCAACCTATCACCCAAACTCAAAATTAAGAAAAAGCCGACACAACACACAAAAAAAAAAATTGAAGGATTTTTTCCTCAAAAACCTGAGCATAATACACGTCTGAAAGGGGTTTTTTCAAAGGCTATGCGTCTGAACGGGCCTTTGTGTCATGTAATGATTTTTTTATAGAGTACTCCGTTATTATAGCCAGTTCATTATAGGAGATAAGGCTCACCATGCTGTTATTAGGAAATGACAGGAGCAAGGGGTCTTTGATATGAGTATCAAGTTGCTAATTCGGGAATTATGCTGCACAATGCATTTTTATTAACCCGCTGAACTGTGGGATACTTTCAAAGTTAAATGTTAAAATTTTCTTAAAAATAAAGAGAAGGACAAGCGTTTGGAAAAAGCTGAGCTTTGTAAACTGAAATTGCCAATCTGTCTTGAATAGTCAAAATAATGGCAGTGATTCATGCTCGTGACCTTTTCAGTACTAAGAAAATGCTTATGGTCCATCAATTTGGGTTCTGCATCCATCGATATTTTATAGATTGTACAGATGACAGCACATCAACCTACCTCAATCTGTCAAATTTCTTCAACAGATTTTCAACCTTATTACAATAGTGGAGGGTTAATATTTGATTGGTAAAATTTGACAGATTCGGGTAGGGTGACCTGCTGTCGTCTGTTCTGATCATCAAATTATCGAATTTTGCCCAAGCTGTATGTACTATGTGTGATGAGATAAATTTTCACATAAATCAAGGTCAATCAACTCAAGCAACAATTTATTCACTATTTCACAATTTGGACTCCTTTTGATGTTCACGTCATGCATCCACGTTTCACGTTTAGTTGGTATTCTACGTGACAGGTGCCAACACTTAGCGAGCTCTTTGAAGTAATGAACACGTCTTGAATTAAGTATTTCAGTAGAAACAACGTTTTCCTTCTAAAGAGATTTCAATTGAAAATTCTGGAATTTTCTGTGATTTTATGCTTACTTTTTGTTTGTTTTAAAATTGTTTGTGAAATTAGTTAGAGGGTTTTGAAGACACAATGGAAGTAGTAGATGGAAGAGTCTAATATTATAAAGCTGAAGGGTTTGTTTGTTCGAACGCGCTAATCTCAGGATCTACTGTCCGATTTGAAAAATTCTTTCAGTGTTAGATAGCTCATTTATCGAGGAAGGTTATAGGCTACTTTTTGTCCGGGCGCGCGCAGTAGTTCCCACGGGAAAGCGGGTGAAACCGCTGGCGGTAGCTAGTCTGGGTATAAAGTATGATTCTGAATGAGGTTAATACATAGTACACTACAGTCAGATACTGAAAGTATCTCATGGGCCATTAGATTAATAATTAAATAATGTTTTGTCTGAGATGATAAATAATACTATTGTAATTTAAACTCATATTTTTTAAATGGTCCAAATGATGAACACTATCTACATAGTACTTATATTGAAATAAAGTGCCTTTCAAGAGCTTTCATAATGTGAAGCTCTTGAAAGATGACACAGGTTTCATTACTGATGATCCATATTGAAAAAGTGGATAAGAAGCCTTCCAAAAATATTACATCAGCCAATCTCAAAACTCACAAAATCAAAAACGATTCACCTTAAATCAAGCACTGAAAATGTTTCTATCATTTCACCATTAATCATGTTTACGACGCAAATAATTGTTTGGCGATTCTAGTTCAAACTCCAACAAAGATTTGGTACGTGCAGAATTAGCCCCGTCCGGACCAAAGGGCCTACTATTTTTGCTAAAGTCACTAAATTGATGATGTAGTGGAAAATTGTAGAAGATTTTCATACCTTTTTTGAAGATCATGACGTGACTTGATGAGAATCTTGAAGTTCTTTGTAGTTTTTGGGAAATTCTGTAGTATTTTCTTTCTTTGGTTTTTGTTGTAGTTTGATACAAAAATGTGTCTAGATTTGGACTACAAATAAAGATCTGAAGGTTGCTTGTTAGTTCGTTTTTTGTAGTATTTTTGGTTATTTATTGTTTTGTTGCTTAATATTCTGTTTGTGATTTTGGAACTGGTATCGTTAATTTGACCATTTCTTTTCTTATTTTTTTTAATTTTAATTGTTCTTTATTTTTATCTTTTTCTTTCTCGTTTATTTATTACCTACACTTTCTTCTATGCACAATCTTGGATCTTTTGTAAAGATTTTTCGAAAGGATCCTACTTATATTTCCTCCTTGCTAAAATTAAAAGTGTTTATACAAAACTTATTAATGAAGCCCAAATTAGAGTTCCGCAAAGTCGCATTTGAATTAATGTATTAAATTATTCAGTCCGTCTGTCAAGTGTCGCGGCTGACAACGAAGGAGGGAAACCTTGAAAAATTAACTAGACGTTTAAACTAACTTCAATGTTAAGTGATATTTGAGTTTTTCAAATTCTTGAAGGTATAATACTCTTAGTTCTAGGTGTCGTTTTACTCTTTAGGACGTATTACTAGGTAATTTCTCTTAAGAACTTAAAGACATGCAACAGGGGTGCCGAAAGGCACACCTGATTTAGATCATGTGTAGGTACACAACATTTTTGTTTTTATTACAAAAACATTATGAACGAACAATAATTTCAAAATTGAAACGAATCTAGCCATTGCTTTGTCAATTAATCTTCCTTCAAGATCTTCGACTTGTTCCGTTACCATAGCAACGTGACAAACAAGTGAGATTACAACCCCTAGTATCACCAGGTCACAGATATCATGATTTATTCGGCAATTAATTTTGTAACGGCTATAGAGGCCGGGACCCGATACTTAGAACAGTTTTAGGGGATTTCTCTACCTGTACCATTTGAATTTTGGTTGCAAAGACTGGGAATAACAATAAAGGCTCTTGTTTGGATAATAGAAGGTAATTTATTTGATTTGGTTTTGGAATTAGTGGTGTTACAGAAATTTTTGATTCTAGTGTTTTGTTATTGTGTGAATATGAATTTTGGAGTGGATCAAAAGGAAATAAGGGCATGAACTTCAATGTAGCTATCATGAAGTTTAAAACCAAAGTTTCCAATTATTAGGTCATACTTATGATAGCATAAAATATGATAGAAAGATTTGAGGATAATCTATACTAAATATTAAAAAGAGGTAAAATTGTTTGTAGTAAGTTTGTTTGTAAGGGATAATCTCTGAAATGAACCAATTTTAAAAAATTGTTTCTCTTGTAGAAAGCTACATTATTCGTGAGTGCTATAGGCTATTTTAGCCGGATACGGGCAGTATTTCCCACGGGACGCGAGTGAAACCGCGGTAAAACGGCTAGTTCCAATATATAAGGTATTTTTAGGGTTCCGTACCCAAAGGGTAAAACGGGACCCTGTTACTAAGACTTCGTTGTCTGTCTGTCTCCAGGCTGTATCTCATAAGCCGTGATAGCTAGAAAGCTGAAATTTTCACAAATTATGTATTACCGTTGCCGCTATAACAAGAAATACTAAAATAAAAATTAAAAAAAAAAATATTAAGGGGGTCCCCTATATAATGGTACGGAACCCTTCTTGCGCGAGTCAAACTCGCACTTGGCCGGTGTTTTCATTAGTAACGTAAGCTTTTATTTGTTAACATCTTTTGTTAAGCCTCCAACAAAAACACCACCACATATTAACTTCCACTAAAACCTTCCCACTCACAAAACTAGGTGCAACCTACCACTACTTGCACCTACATAGTACATAGTAATTTGTCTCGCATTTACAGTCTCTGCAGCGGTTGCATAAATTTGCAGCAGACGACGTTTGTGCCGCTCACAATGAGCTTTTATGTGTTCTGATGTGGTATACATTGGCCTGTGTTTATTAGAATACGTAGGTCTTCATATTGATTACGTGGGAATTAGAAACTTGGTTGTAGTTGTTTAATTGTGGGATGATTATGTTGTGGAGGTTCTAAGGAGAATTCTAGATGATTATGTCTTGTGCAGTAAATGGTCGATAGTAGCACAGTTTAAATATATGTAGAACAGTTGGGAAGGTACCTACTAACGTTTGTAACGTCACACTCACACACGCACGCGCATTGACGAGCATTTATGTACCTTTACCAGTGCTGTCAGTACTGACTATCGCGTCAATGCGCGTGCGTGTGTGAGTGTGACGTTACGAACGTTAGTAGGTAGCTTCCTAACTGTTCTATATTTAAATTGTGATAGTAGGCTCGATTAACACAAATAAATGAATGATGATAAATTGATTTGCAAGAATATAAGTAGCGAACAGCAGTTTGTAACGTCTAAGAGACAATATCACAAGAAAGCGTAACGTTTTAATAGAAATGGAACTGGTTCTATTTTTCAAATAATGATTCTGGGATTGAGCAATCAATCGATATAGTAGCAAAATACATAAAGGCATAAATGAATAAGCTAATTAATAAGCCAGTGTAATAACTGATGCCCAATGATGAAAAAAACGCAAAAGATTTCCTCAAGCCGTATATTTCTTCGACTGTAAAACTGAAAGGAACAGATGTTGTACATCAAAAAAGACGTTTGTACATTTGTGTCTCCCCTCCAAGCTTGATTACAGATCCCACGCGAAAATATAAAGTAGGTAACAAAAATCTTTGTCTCTTAAAATTCCCACTCAACGTTATCTATCATAACCAACCCCTCTGACTTCCTCCCTATAAAAAACTGTCGTTTTGAGAGGGAGGAGAGGGTGCATTTTTCCTCCTATAGTGTTTATTTTTTTGCTTTCACAAATTTCTGTATGGAAGCCGATTATTTTTTTATAGTGTTCTTTTGTAGTTATGGATGGAGTACTTCATGTTTTCTGGTGTTAAGATGTTTTAGGACTTTTAGGAAGGATATAAAGTTGGTGCTTTTATGAACAGCTCATCAAGACGGAAAATGCTGTCTGTTGTTTGGCTTATCTGCACAAATAATTAAAACTGAAGTTATTGTTTAAAAGTTTTTAACTTAACGCTGAAACATAGAGTCTTACTACAAAAAAGATAAACACACGTTAAACACGTGTTTAGGAAAATTCTTCATACAATATTTTCTTAAACACGTACCTATACAGTCTTTGTTATTCGGGGATAGTGTAGCTTTATAACAGTGAAAGAATTTTTCAAATCGGTTCAGCAGTTATAGAGCTTTAAGGGTTCAAATAAAAAAACTCCCCTTTAAAATATTAGTTTAGATAACGACAATTGATTGGTCCAAGTACAGACGACAGCAGGTCAACGTGTACGAATCTGTCAAATTTTATCCATCAAACATTAACCTACCTCCATTGCGATAAGGCTGAAAATAGATTGCAGAAATTTGTCAGATTGTGGTAACTTGATGTGCTGTCGTCTGTACATGCCCTCTCCGAATGAATGAATGTTAGCGCAGACTGAAACCCTTTGCTATTAATAAGATCAGTCAGATTGAATACTGAATTTGATAAACTTCACTAGATTGCTTTGACAAAAANGTCCGGGCGCGCGCAGTAGTTCCCACGGGAAAGCGGGTGAAACCGCTGGCGGTAGCTAGTCTGGGTATAAAGTATGATTCTGAATGAGGTTAATACATAGTACACTACAGTCAGATACTGAAAGTATCTCATGGGCCATTAGATTAATAATTAAATAATGTTTTGTCTGAGATGATAAATAATACTATTGTAATTTAAACTCATATTTTTTAAATGGTCCAAATGATGAACACTATCTACATAGTACTTATATTGAAATAAAGTGCCTTTCAAGAGCTTTCATAATGTGAAGCTCTTGAAAGATGACACAGGTTTCATTACTGATGATCCATATTGAAAAAGTGGATAAGAAGCCTTCCAAAAATATTACATCAGCCAATCTCAAAACTCACAAAATCAAAAACGATTCACCTTAAATCAAGCACTGAAAATGTTTCTATCATTTCACCATTAATCATGTTTACGACGCAAATAATTGTTTGGCGATTCTAGTTCAAACTCCAACAAAGATTTGGTACGTGCAGAATTAGCCCCGTCCGGACCAAAGGGCCTACTATTTTTGCTAAAGTCACTAAATTGATGATGTAGTGGAAAATTGTAGAAGATTTTCATACCTTTTTTGAAGATCATGACGTGACTTGATGAGAATCTTGAAGTTCTTTGTAGTTTTTGGGAAATTCTGTAGTATTTTCTTTCTTTGGTTTTTGTTGTAGTTTGATACAAAAATGTGTCTAGATTTGGACTACAAATAAAGATCTGAAGGTTGCTTGTTAGTTCGTTTTTTGTAGTATTTTTGGTTATTTATTGTTTTGTTGCTTAATATTCTGTTTGTGATTTTGGAACTGGTATCGTTAATTTGACCATTTCTTTTCTTATTTTTTTTAATTTTAATTGTTCTTTATTTTTATCTTTTTCTTTCTCGTTTATTTATTACCTACACTTTCTTCTATGCACAATCTTGGATCTTTTGTAAAGATTTTTCGAAAGGATCCTACTTATATTTCCTCCTTGCTAAAATTAAAAGTGTTTATACAAAACTTATTAATGAAGCCCAAATTAGAGTTCCGCAAAGTCGCATTTGAATTAATGTATTAAATTATTCAGTCCGTCTGTCAAGTGTCGCGGCTGACAACGAAGGAGGGAAACCTTGAAAAATTAACTAGACGTTTAAACTAACTTCAATGTTAAGTGATATTTGAGTTTTTCAAATTCTTGAAGGTATAATACTCTTAGTTCTAGGTGTCGTTTTACTCTTTAGGACGTATTACTAGGTAATTTCTCTTAAGAACTTAAAGACATGCAACAGGGGTGCCGAAAGGCACACCTGATTTAGATCATGTGTAGGTACACAACATTTTTGTTTTTATTACAAAAACATTATGAACGAACAATAATTTCAAAATTGAAACGAATCTAGCCATTGCTTTGTCAATTAATCTTCCTTCAAGATCTTCGACTTGTTCCGTTACCATAGCAACGTGACAAACAAGTGAGATTACAACCCCTAGTATCACCAGGTCACAGATATCATGATTTATTCGGCAATTAATTTTGTAACGGCTATAGAGGCCGGGACCCGATACTTAGAACAGTTTTAGGGGATTTCTCTACCTGTACCATTTGAATTTTGGTTGCAAAGACTGGGAATAACAATAAAGGCTCTTGTTTGGATAATAGAAGGTAATTTATTTGATTTGGTTTTGGAATTAGTGGTGTTACAGAAATTTTTGATTCTAGTGTTTTGTTATTGTGTGAATATGAATTTTGGAGTGGATCAAAAGGAAATAAGGGCATGAACTTCAATGTAGCTATCATGAAGTTTAAAACCAAAGTTTCCAATTATTAGGTCATACTTATGATAGCATAAAATATGATAGAAAGATTTGAGGATAATCTATACTAAATATTAAAAAGAGGTAAAATTGTTTGTAGTAAGTTTGTTTGTAAGGGATAATCTCTGAAATGAACCAATTTTAAAAAATTGTTTCTCTTGTAGAAAGCTACATTATTCGTGAGTGCTATAGGCTATTTTAGCCGGATACGGGCAGTATTTCCCACGGGACGCGAGTGAAACCGCGGTAAAACGGCTAGTTCCAATATATAAGGTATTTTTAGGGTTCCGTACCCAAAGGGTAAAACGGGACCCTGTTACTAAGACTTCGTTGTCTGTCTGTCTCCAGGCTGTATCTCATAAGCCGTGATAGCTAGAAAGCTGAAATTTTCACAAATTATGTATTACCGTTGCCGCTATAACAAGAAATACTAAAATAAAAATTAAAAAAAAAAATATTAAGGGGGTCCCCTATATAATGGTACGGAACCCTTCTTGCGCGAGTCAAACTCGCACTTGGCCGGTGTTTTCATTAGTAACGTAAGCTTTTATTTGTTAACATCTTTTGTTAAGCCTCCAACAAAAACACCACCACATATTAACTTCCACTAAAACCTTCCCACTCACAAAACTAGGTGCAACCTACCACTACTTGCACCTACATAGTACATAGTAATTTGTCTCGCATTTACAGTCTCTGCAGCGGTTGCATAAATTTGCAGCAGACGACGTTTGTGCCGCTCACAATGAGCTTTTATGTGTTCTGATGTGGTATACATTGGCCTGTGTTTATTAGAATACGTAGGTCTTCATATTGATTACGTGGGAATTAGAAACTTGGTTGTAGTTGTTTAATTGTGGGATGATTATGTTGTGGAGGTTCTAAGGAGAATTCTAGATGATTATGTCTTGTGCAGTAAATGGTCGATAGTAGCACAGTTTAAATATATGTAGAACAGTTGGGAAGGTACCTACTAACGTTTGTAACGTCACACTCACACACGCACGCGCATTGACGAGCATTTATGTACCTTTACCAGTGCTGTCAGTACTGACTATCGCGTCAATGCGCGTGCGTGTGTGAGTGTGACGTTACGAACGTTAGTAGGTAGCTTCCTAACTGTTCTATATTTAAATTGTGATAGTAGGCTCGATTAACACAAATAAATGAATGATGATAAATTGATTTGCAAGAATATAAGTAGCGAACAGCAGTTTGTAACGTCTAAGAGACAATATCACAAGAAAGCGTAACGTTTTAATAGAAATGGAACTGGTTCTATTTTTCAAATAATGATTCTGGGATTGAGCAATCAATCGATATAGTAGCAAAATACATAAAGGCATAAATGAATAAGCTAATTAATAAGCCAGTGTAATAACTGATGCCCAATGATGAAAAAAACGCAAAAGATTTCCTCAAGCCGTATATTTCTTCGACTGTAAAACTGAAAGGAACAGATGTTGTACATCAAAAAAGACGTTTGTACATTTGTGTCTCCCCTCCAAGCTTGATTACAGATCCCACGCGAAAATATAAAGTAGGTAACAAAAATCTTTGTCTCTTAAAATTCCCACTCAACGTTATCTATCATAACCAACCCCTCTGACTTCCTCCCTATAAAAAACTGTCGTTTTGAGAGGGAGGAGAGGGTGCATTTTTCCTCCTATAGTGTTTATTTTTTTGCTTTCACAAATTTCTGTATGGAAGCCGATTATTTTTTTATAGTGTTCTTTTGTAGTTATGGATGGAGTACTTCATGTTTTCTGGTGTTAAGATGTTTTAGGACTTTTAGGAAGGATATAAAGTTGGTGCTTTTATGAACAGCTCATCAAGACGGAAAATGCTGTCTGTTGTTTGGCTTATCTGCACAAATAATTAAAACTGAAGTTATTGTTTAAAAGTTTTTAACTTAACGCTGAAACATAGAGTCTTACTACAAAAAAGATAAACACACGTTAAACACGTGTTTAGGAAAATTCTTCATACAATATTTTCTTAAACACGTACCTATACAGTCTTTGTTATTCGGGGATAGTGTAGCTTTATAACAGTGAAAGAATTTTTCAAATCGGTTCAGCAGTTATAGAGCTTTAAGGGTTCAAATAAAAAAACTCCCCTTTAAAATATTAGTTTAGATAACGACAATTGATTGGTCCAAGTACAGACGACAGCAGGTCAACGTGTACGAATCTGTCAAATTTTATCCATCAAACATTAACCTACCTCCATTGCGATAAGGCTGAAAATAGATTGCAGAAATTTGTCAGATTGTGGTAACTTGATGTGCTGTCGTCTGTACATGCCCTCTCCGAATGAATGAATGTTAGCGCAGACTGAAACCCTTTGCTATTAATAAGATCAGTCAGATTGAATACTGAATTTGATAAACTTCACTAGATTGCTTTGACAAAAAATATTTCAGCCAAGGGAATTCACTGTGGAGCTTTTAGTTCGATTTTACGAATAAAGTCTGTTGACATGACTTTTTAAAAAGTATTTTTTATTTAAATAAGTTTTCTTTATTTTATCTGTATCTATACATATAATGAAACAGTAAAAAAATTGTGTCTGTACATTAAATATTTTTACAAAACAAAATATTTATGTAGGGTTATCAAGAAAAGAGAAAAGAAGAATTCGACAAAAAAAACTGTCTGTTTGTATGTTTGTCTGTTTGCGCACGCTAATCTCAGGATCCACTGGACGGATTTTGATGAAACTTGGCAGACGTATAGCTTATATATCAGAATTAAATATAAGCTTTTTATCCGGGTACGGGAAATAGTTCCCTCGGGAAGCGGGTGAAACCGCTGGCAGAAGCTGGTAGATCAATAAAAAAAAGCTTTTGTTAGTCTGGGTGTCTCAAATGATTGTTGGAGTGCCTAGGTTTGTTAACATAACAATATTAATTGTATTGGTATTGGCTTTAGTTTGGGTAAGAAATTTCTGGAATTTTTAGTAGGTTAATATGACCTTGTCTCAATATCGTGTTGTACAGACAACAGCAGGTCACGGTACCCGAATCTGTCAAATTTTACCAATCAAACATTCACCTACCACTATTGTGACAAGTTTGAGTATCTATTGCAGTTTGACAGATTGTGGTAACTTGATGTGCTGTCGTTTGTACTATTAGTGTTCAAAGCACCAGCCTCTCAAGTACAAGTGAGTGGGTTCGATTCCAGATCAGGTACAATCTAGATGGTCATGGTCCCTTATGACTAGACAATGTTGTAAAGTTTTTGATCAAAACATTTCATGTCGATATAAACTCGGATGGACAAAGAAAACTAATGACGATCGTATTTGTTTATGTGTGTGTATCGAATTCAATAGTTTAATTTTGGCCTCCAACGGGTAAAATATTAATTAATCGTCCGGAACCAACAAACTGAAATAACACAAATATTTAAATTGGTCACTATCTAATGACATGTAAACAATAAAACAATCGGGAACATTTAATAAATTTAGCGAAAACCCGAACTAACGAACGAGCCTTATCTCACTCCCTTTAATTAACACCTATGTATTTTACCCAAACGGAAAATATTTGCAAAATTATATCACCTCACTAAAATACATAAAATCAACCTTATCTCAAACGTATAAGGTGTATCTAAAGTGCAAAGTTAAGCTGGCAAATCTCCATCCCTTGTCACACTGGTAGGTATAAATTAATTAGTTTTCTAAAGCCTTTACGGTTTCGGATTTTGTGTTATTTTTAGTTGCGTGCTTTTGAATTATTAAGTTGATTATTTTATTCGGGGAATTGTGAATGAGAAGTGGATAGAAGCGTCAAATTGATGAGTGGGCGATGTGGCAAGTCTATGTCGTGTGTTGATCTACTTATAAGGGGTTAATTAAACCATTATTGTTTTTTATTTGTAATGTAAATAATTAAAAACAAAAAAAACCCGTTGGTACACATAGCAAATAAAAATTACACTCTTTAGTTGATAATTAATGCTAATAAGGACACTTGGCGAATACTAATAATAATCTTATGTCCGGTTAAACGAGAGACGATTAGTTTTTTTAGCCTAGCTAACAAGAAATGACTAGTTTTAATTACTGATGATTTTATATAAGCCTCATAGAGTAAACGCCACAAAATACTGTCCGTAAACAAAACAAATCGTTCCTTGTTCATAGGAGCTGGAAAGTATTTAGCTGTCTATGGCTTGTTTTACCAACCAAGCTAGTACAGATGACAGCAAGGCAACCTACCCTAATTTGTCAAAAACTTCCACTATTGTGATAAGATTGAAAATCTATTGAAGAAAGACGGATTGAGGTAAGTTGATGTGGTGGCATAGGACCACCACATCAATTACCTAGGAGACCTCGTAACTACCCCAATCTACTGAAAAACACCCGTCAAAATAACATATAACCAGTACGCTTGCACTGCATTTACAAATTAAATTCTGAACCAACCATACAGTACTATAGTCTACGCCTAAGGCCACACAAACGACCATACAACAGAATTACGTGTGGCCACAATTAACCAATTAGTCGTTATATCTATGACACCATGCCGAATATGAGCGCTGAGTTTGACGTTGCATGCGGTTTGGTTACCTACATAAATACCTGATGTAGTGATTCAGTGCAAAATGTAACTTGTATTGCGATAATTTGAGACGACGATAATAAGATAGGTGCCGGTTTCACTGGCTGCAGATAAAGTTGTAGATAGATATATAACAGAGAGTGCCATAGAAATGTTTTAAATTTTGACAAAATTTTCTTCTATGGCGTGAACTTTATTTGGCACCTGTGAAACTGGCCGTGAGTCTTTTGTTTTTGATATTGAATAGAATCAATAAATCTAGGTATTAAGTTATGTTTTTCACCCATCCTTACACAAATGCTGCTTATACCTTTTGGTGACCCATTCTTTTAATAATAGTCACCCTCATTTGCCTAGCCTTTTCTCAACTATGTTGGGGTCGGCTTACATGCTCACACAGCTGAGTAGCGGTATTTTACATGGAGTTATTGCCTATCTGACTTAAGTAATCATGACCACTACTTTAAATTTGATTGTAGGGCTTCTTCTCATACAGAGAAAGCATGAGTTTTGCTTGCTCAAGGTGAATTGGCGATTTCAGAATTTTAAAGGCCAGGTTGTCTCAAGATATTTTCCTTTACCTTTACTCAGTAATCTATACAAATTATAAAACAGTAAAAAATCGTGTCTGTACATTAAATATTTTTACAAAACAAAATATGTAGGGTTATTCGGAAATGAAAAAAGAGTAAGAATTTATAAAAAAAAAAATGTCTGTTTGTATGTTTGTCTGTCTGCACACGCTAATCTCCACTGGACGGATTTTGATGAAACTTGGCAGACATATAGCTTATATATCAGAATATCATACTTTTTATCCCGGTACGGTAAATTCCCTTGGGAAGCGGGCGAAGCCGCTGGCAGAAGCTAGTCGGTATATAAGAATGTAATTATAACGTAAATAAATATAAATTAGAAGAGTCATATTTTATTTTAATTTTAACTGATTAATATTGCCAACGAAAATGGATAGGTAAAATAGATTATAATTTATGTTGCCTATCGATTTTGGGATAATCCTAGATTTCGAAGCTCTCAGTGTAGCTATACTAAGATAATATTCTGTCACAGGTATAGCAACAGTTCACCGTCATGCAATATCCTGTCACAGCTTGTTTGCTGTTCCCTATTGTCTGCACTCTAATGCACTTAAGCCCACTCGCGGACAAAATTATTGACCCATTTTTGAAAAATGTTTGTTTTGTTACTTTGTTTTATTTCTATACTGTTATTACTTTAAAAAAAATGGGTGTATTTGAAGTTTTGTAAAAAATAATTACTTATAATAAAAAAAGTTTACTCAAAAATATTAAATACCTTTTTCATTGCTACGATTTTGTTGTTTTTTAGTAAATTAATGTTCTGATCACTTATACTTTTCTTACTTCAAACAAAAATCCAGTAACAAATATAGAGAATAATCTCATACATATATACATACATATATTTAGTTAGCTACAATGCTCTGACATAGCCATTTCATTTTGTTTCATGTTTTTCATCTTCAGCGGAACGTAACGTAAAGCTTGTTTAAGACTCATAACACAATGCAGCTGAAACTTAAATATGCCTACGAATTATTACACAGTAAACACAACAAGTTATAACTAATGAATTAACTGTAGTATGAATGAATGAATATTAGTCAAAATTTAAATATAACGGTTTAAATATATATCCATGTATTCTATCTAAGCTATAAAGTTAAAGCACAGCAAAAATTCAAGGTACAGCGACGAAATAATAATTAAGTAAAATTAAAACGAAAAATAAACTTCGCACAAAAAATTAAACAAGCGAAAAATTAATTTCACAAAATTACAAGCCCCGCTTTCTATTTAAAAAATACTTTGAACAAAAGCTATACAATTTTATGGCCGCCAGTGTATCAGAGAATAATTCGAGTGTGCAGGCATCAAAAACGGCCGAGTTATTATGAGCCCTGTTCCCGTAAGACTTAATTAAAATTGTGTTCCTTATTGCCAACGAGAAAATTATTCCATTATGCTTTAAGCTGAAAATGCTTGTTACAAAAAGAATTTCATGTTACCCACTTTTATTATGCTGTTGCATAAATGTAATGCATTTCGTAATTTTTTGTTTCAAGTTTTTTTGTAATAGTACCAGCAAGTATTAATATTATGGTATAATTTTTTGTAAATGATCAGTGAGGAGCAAGCGAATCAATTTCTTCAGCTTTCATTTATATAACTCTGTTGTTTGGTGTCGGATCTACTATAACTTGTAGGTACTGTGTTCTATGACCCTCCCACAGCATGACGCAATTTTCAATATTCGTACGTATTTGTTTACAGATCCTCACTCTATAGACTCCAGTGAAGATGAACGGAACAGGGATGGATTTTCTCTAAATCAATTCTAAGGTCTCTAATTTCTCCCTAGTAGGGCCCATAAGGACCACAGCTTGCCAGGCCTGCAGGATTGTTCAAAAGAGTATGCCACGGCCCAAGTACACAAAGGGGTCAAGAACGAATACGGTGGGTTTTAGTCAGTAAAAGTCTGACAATTCCTCACGCTCCACCCACTGCGGGAGGGTTCATCCGACGATTTCAAAAAAAGATCTCTAATTTCTCATTTGTTTATGTTCTAGTAAATTCTAATAAATACGTGAAGGAATTATTCAGTAAAAATAATCGAAGTGAAAAAGAAACCTTAACCAATATTTTCTATAAAACAGTCGAGTAAACAGCCTTTATAGAACCTTTATAATGCCAACTTAACCTAACATTGCCTTGGGCAGAACAAAATGGATACAATAATACTTTTAAAGACTAACTCTTTAGATACGCGCCCGCTGAAAACCGCTTTATCTTTCCTGACCCTGCGTTGTGGTAAGTAGTTGTTTGAATTNCGGAAATGAAAAAAGAGTAAGAATTTATAAAAAAAAAAATGTCTGTTTGTATGTTTGTCTGTCTGCACACGCTAATCTCCACTGGACGGATTTTGATGAAACTTGGCAGACATATAGCTTATATATCAGAATATCATACTTTTTATCCCGGTACGGTAAATTCCCTTGGGAAGCGGGCGAAGCCGCTGGCAGAAGCTAGTCGGTATATAAGAATGTAATTATAACGTAAATAAATATAAATTAGAAGAGTCATATTTTATTTTAATTTTAACTGATTAATATTGCCAACGAAAATGGATAGGTAAAATAGATTATAATTTATGTTGCCTATCGATTTTGGGATAATCCTAGATTTCGAAGCTCTCAGTGTAGCTATACTAAGATAATATTCTGTCACAGGTATAGCAACAGTTCACCGTCATGCAATATCCTGTCACAGCTTGTTTGCTGTTCCCTATTGTCTGCACTCTAATGCACTTAAGCCCACTCGCGGACAAAATTATTGACCCATTTTTGAAAAATGTTTGTTTTGTTACTTTGTTTTATTTCTATACTGTTATTACTTTAAAAAAAATGGGTGTATTTGAAGTTTTGTAAAAAATAATTACTTATAATAAAAAAAGTTTACTCAAAAATATTAAATACCTTTTTCATTGCTACGATTTTGTTGTTTTTTAGTAAATTAATGTTCTGATCACTTATACTTTTCTTACTTCAAACAAAAATCCAGTAACAAATATAGAGAATAATCTCATACATATATACATACATATATTTAGTTAGCTACAATGCTCTGACATAGCCATTTCATTTTGTTTCATGTTTTTCATCTTCAGCGGAACGTAACGTAAAGCTTGTTTAAGACTCATAACACAATGCAGCTGAAACTTAAATATGCCTACGAATTATTACACAGTAAACACAACAAGTTATAACTAATGAATTAACTGTAGTATGAATGAATGAATATTAGTCAAAATTTAAATATAACGGTTTAAATATATATCCATGTATTCTATCTAAGCTATAAAGTTAAAGCACAGCAAAAATTCAAGGTACAGCGACGAAATAATAATTAAGTAAAATTAAAACGAAAAATAAACTTCGCACAAAAAATTAAACAAGCGAAAAATTAATTTCACAAAATTACAAGCCCCGCTTTCTATTTAAAAAATACTTTGAACAAAAGCTATACAATTTTATGGCCGCCAGTGTATCAGAGAATAATTCGAGTGTGCAGGCATCAAAAACGGCCGAGTTATTATGAGCCCTGTTCCCGTAAGACTTAATTAAAATTGTGTTCCTTATTGCCAACGAGAAAATTATTCCATTATGCTTTAAGCTGAAAATGCTTGTTACAAAAAGAATTTCATGTTACCCACTTTTATTATGCTGTTGCATAAATGTAATGCATTTCGTAATTTTTTGTTTCAAGTTTTTTTGTAATAGTACCAGCAAGTATTAATATTATGGTATAATTTTTTGTAAATGATCAGTGAGGAGCAAGCGAATCAATTTCTTCAGCTTTCATTTATATAACTCTGTTGTTTGGTGTCGGATCTACTATAACTTGTAGGTACTGTGTTCTATGACCCTCCCACAGCATGACGCAATTTTCAATATTCGTACGTATTTGTTTACAGATCCTCACTCTATAGACTCCAGTGAAGATGAACGGAACAGGGATGGATTTTCTCTAAATCAATTCTAAGGTCTCTAATTTCTCCCTAGTAGGGCCCATAAGGACCACAGCTTGCCAGGCCTGCAGGATTGTTCAAAAGAGTATGCCACGGCCCAAGTACACAAAGGGGTCAAGAACGAATACGGTGGGTTTTAGTCAGTAAAAGTCTGACAATTCCTCACGCTCCACCCACTGCGGGAGGGTTCATCCGACGATTTCAAAAAAAGATCTCTAATTTCTCATTTGTTTATGTTCTAGTAAATTCTAATAAATACGTGAAGGAATTATTCAGTAAAAATAATCGAAGTGAAAAAGAAACCTTAACCAATATTTTCTATAAAACAGTCGAGTAAACAG
Organism: Heliothis virescens; assembly: GCA_002382865.2. Taxonomy (NCBI): domain Eukaryota; kingdom Metazoa; phylum Arthropoda; class Insecta; order Lepidoptera; family Noctuidae; genus Heliothis; species Heliothis virescens. The sequence goes on along the minus strand of NWSH02000329.1, from coordinate 2,234,494 downwards.
CCTTTATAGAACCTTTATAATGCCAACTTAACCTAACATTGCCTTGGGCAGAACAAAATGGATACAATAATACTTTTAAAGACTAACTCTTTAGATACGCGCCCGCTGAAAACCGCTTTATCTTTCCTGACCCTGCGTTGTGGTAAGTAGTTGTTTGAATTTAGCCTCCATTATTTTGCTAAAGTTGGTTTTGTTGGCTAAATTAAAACAGTGGGCTAAGCCTAAACAAAAACGTTGTTTAGGCGGTTTTTACTTGACTATTTTAAATTATCATATTTCTTATAATTTATCTGGTAATAGACCTGTCAAGGGTAGCTGAGAAATATGTATCTTTTTTGCATTAAATTTTAATATAATTTGCGGGTTTATTTTGGTCAATCGAAAGTTAAAAAAATAAATGCTCATTACTGGGCCATAAGCATATTCCTCATCACGCATTGTAAGTAACTCCCTGTAGAGGAAGTGCAAAGTTTAAAAAAACATTGATAATTTTGCAGCCAAAACTCCTATCTCCCAAATATTTTCCTAAGCGATCTAACGCAAACAGCTACTTACTCTCCAGCCACTCATACCTGCACCGACCAACCTTCATTGTGCTGGTGACAAACTACACGAGACGTTTAATAAAAGCAGCGTTGAGAAATGTGCCCGCGTCCGAGCCCCTTTGTAACTTCGCCATTTGTAAAATACGGGAAATAAAATATTTTCTTAGAGGCCGGTATGCGTTTAGTAAACAAAGGTAAAAGGAATTGTTACCGTTTTCTTTTTTAAGATATTCGACTTGATGAGGATTTTTGGTGTTTAGGTTATTGCTTTTTTTTTCTGGAGGTAGATGTTGTTTTTTTCTGATTTGAAGTCATATTTTAGTTGAGACAGTCAAGGTTATTATGAATTTATTGTAATAGCAAAATAGATTACGTAACTCATTGTACATAATATAGGACTTGCTGAAAACACTAGTGAAGAATACAGCAGTTAGATTTAGTAAGTCTGAAGGGGACTATTGCCATGTGGATCTGCGTCAGAATTTTCTCAAATACTCAAGGCACGTGACCCTTTAAAGCATGTATAAAACTTTAACAAAGAATACTTCCTACAACAGGCCTTTCTAGCGAAACATAAATAAGTTTATACCCCCATAAAACCTCACAACATATAACTCCCAAGATGTGCATCATACTTCAAGTTCTTCAAACAGTCGCAGAACATCGTAAAAGGAAAAGTTGTACGTATCTAAAACTCTCAAGTCTCTTCACCCGGGTTGTTCCCAGAATATCCTGCGAGGAAGTGGTCTTGCACTCATTAAGGAACGCATGAGCAACTCCTGCCGCTTCGGTGGAAACTAGGTCGGTTAATATCAGGAGCAGACAATTAAGATGAGGAAATTAAGATAGTACCTATTGTTGTAGTGAGCATCAAAAGTGGGTCGTTTTTGGGGAGGTGAGCGCTAGCTGTAGGAATATATCTATATCGTAGAAATAGAAGCCTTTAAAAATGTAATGATTTTGATATTCTTTGAAATAAATTAAATAAACAACTTAACCAAACCTTGCTTTGTTAGGGAATAAGGACACCATTCCACATACACTTTGAAAACACACCTCTTTTGAACGCAGCAAAAGCTCTTAAAACAGCAAAGTACCTAATTCATTGTTGAAAGAGGTTCGTACAGAGGAATTTCACTTTATTTGCGCCCAGAAAACACGAATCCATTGGCACGTTTTGGGCACACAGCAGCCTCAAGGTACACAAACAACATCCCATTCGGCAATTCTTCGCTAATTTCGTGCACACGTAAACGCATTTCGCCGTCCTCATTTCACTTAACTGGGAACGATCTAAAATACGTTCCCACACATTCGTTCATGTAAATAGGGAGGTCCCGGTCCTCACGTTCTGTAATAAATGCAAATTGGCTCGAACTCTCGATTCGCGGAGTAAAACTTTTACGCTGTGCTAGTGGACGGAGTTTGGCGTATTCACCCTTCTGATACGAATATTTCGTTCTAACTATTAACTAGTGTGGGTGAAATGAGCCGATTGGATCAATTGCTTTTTGTTTTGATTTCGAGATTGGGTGATGTACTGTTGAAGTGTTTTGTAGAACTTATGGAGATTATCTATTATCTAATATATTATATATATTTGTAAAGAGAATACATTTTTTTGTTTGTAGTTAAACGCTCGTCGTTAGTACCTTAAACGCTCCGAAACTACTAAACCGACTTAAATAATTATTTCACTGGGGCAACCATCTCCGTGTAACATAAGCCATATTTTGTCCGGTTGCGGGAATTCACCCTGGGACGCGGGTAAACCGCTGCGAAACAGCTAGAGATGGCTCCGAAATATGACCCATCATTATATTTGTTCTAGATTCTTGGTTCTGCAGTATACTATAAAAATATACAGCACATAGATGATATAGCGTAGACTTTATAAAAAGCACTTCTTGCAAGGGCAGAGCTTGCCTACACATGTTGAAGTACCATACAAAAAGGGGAGCATATTTGCAATCAAGTAGGTATAAATCAAGACCCCACGGTACATCGAAATAAATAAAAAAATCCTTGAAAATCGAGCAAAATTTTTCTTGATCAGCAATCAGTAGGAAATTAGTTTTTATTTGTGTAAGGGTTGAAAATAGCTATTATAAATAGATATAAATAGCTTAATTGCTTGTTATCATGAAGTTATGAAAAGCTTATTGCATCAATTAATCCTCTTGCTGCTAGGGCGTAAAAGGGGTTGTAACAGTTTATTTCTATACTTACTGAAGAAAATTCCACTTAAAATAATGAGTGTGCTAACTAACTGTAATATACTAGCTTTTACCAGAGGTTGCACTCGCTTTCCGAGGAAACTGCTTGCCGCACCTGGATACAAAATAGTTAACCAGTTTCATCGAAATCCATCAAGTATTTGCGTGAACAAACATACTAACAAAGATTGAATTTATAATATTAAGTTAGGAAATCTCTTTCACGATAACCTAACTTTAAATCGAGCAAGCCAATCTAAGTGAAGAAAACTCCACTACATCCCTCTTTCAAAAGATCAGCTAATCGTTCAGAAAAAAACTCTCAAGTACCCTTAATAATCAGTAATCGGAATCACGTGCAGGCTCGGTGTACAGAGGTTGCTAACAGTCATTAGTCGACATCACGCTCGCGGCTGTACCGCAGTTTTAATCATGGCTAATAAGCGCACTCGCGGTAAAGCTGAACATTCTTTCAATCTCACCTTCCCAAGTATAATACACTAGCTACCTTTTGCCAGCGGTTTCACCCGCGTCCCGTGGGAACTACTCGGCGCACCCGGATAAAGTAAGTATTCTATAGCCTTCCTCGATAAATGGGCTATTCAACACTGAAAGATTTTTTCAAATCGGACCAGTAAGAACTACTTAGATTAGCGCGTTCAAACAAACAAACTCGTCAGCTTTATAATATTAGTATAGATATAAGCTGTTCATAATGTAGGTACATTTTTCGGTTGGAATAATCAAATAACCCCTCCTGCTATGGGTGCAGTAGAGCACGTTAATGTCGGTCCTGCGCCTGATCTCTCTCCGGTCGTGTCGGATAGCCGTCCCATCGGGTTATGAGAGTGAGGGAATACGAAGTGCACCTGTGTCTGCGCAAATGCTTGTGCACTATATTATGTCCTGCGCAGCTGGCTGATCTCCTTATATGAGAACAGCCGCCGTGGCC
>NWSH02000329.1:2206020-2226165 GCA_002382865.2 Heliothis virescens | reverse complement strand
ATCCAGGACTTCGCGCACAGCCTGTCTGGCTGTACCATCTTCTCGCAAATTGACCTGGTCAAGGCGTACAACCAGATTCCTGTGCATCCAGACGACATTCCGAAGACTGCTATCACGACGCCATTCGGCCTTTTCGAATTTCCGTACATGACGTTCGGGCTTCGGAATGCCGCACAGTCGTTTCAGCGCTTCGTCGACGAAATGCTCAGGGGTCTGGACTTCACATACGCCTACCTTGACGATTTTTTAGTCTTCTCCAAAGACAAGGCGACGCATGAGCTTCACCTGCGTCAGCTCTTCACCAGATTGCGAGAATATGGTATGGTCATCAACAGTGCTAAATGCGTATTTGGTGTGTCGGAAGTCAACTTTTTAGGCTACCACATCTCTTCCAAAGGGACAAGACCGTTGCCTTCCAAAGTTGAGGCCGTCCAGAATTTCCCAGAGCCAAAGACGGTCAAGGAGCTACGCAGATTCCTCGGGATGCTCAATTTTTACCGCAGGTTTATCCCGAACGCAGCTGCCTATCAAGCGCCTCTCAACAGCCTTCTTTCTGACTCCGTGAAAGGCTCACACCCTGTTTCTTTTACAGCGGAGCAGCGCGAGGCGTTCCAGAGCTGCAAAGACAGCCTTTGTCAGGCAGCAATGTTGGCCCATCCTGATTGCAGTGCCAAGTTGGCGCTGGTCACGGATGCGTCAGACAAGGCCATAGGTGCTGTCCTGCAGCAGCTTACCGGAGGAGCTTGGGAGCCTCTGGCATTTTTTTCCAGGAAGCTGAGCGACGCGCAGGTTAAGTACTCTCCTTACGACCGCGAACTGCTCGCTATTTACGAGAGTGTGAAATACTTCAGGCATATGCTGGAGGCTCGTGACTTTGTGATCTACACAGACCACAAGCCTCTCACATTCGCCTTCCACTCTCGTAAAGAGAACTGTTCCCCACGACAGTTCCGTCACCTGGACCTCATTGCCCAGTTCACCACAGATATCCGGCACATATCCGGTAAGGACAATGTCGTGGCGGATACCCTTTCGCGGATTGAGGAGATTACTCAACCTGTGCCCGTCGAAAGGATCGCCGCAGCTCAAGAAGACGACCAGGAGCTGAAACAACTGCTCACAGGGGACAACTCCCTGCGCTTGCAGTTACATAGCGTTCCAGGCTCACAGCAGCAACTTTACTGCGATGTCAGCACCAACACGCCTAGACCTTTTGTACCCAAGGAACTCCGCAGGTCAATTTTCCTCAGCCTGCACTCCTTGAGTCACCCAGGTACTAAGGCGTCAGCAAGGCTGGTTGCTGACCGCTACGTGTGGCCTGGCGTTAAAAAAGACTGTCGTGAGTGGACTCAGAGTTGTCTGGCTTGTCAGCGCTCTAAGGTCACTCGACACGTCTCTTCACCGCTGCAATCATTTAAATTACCTGCATCGAGGTTTGCCTTCGTCCACATAGACCTCATAGGACCTTTGCCACTTTGTCAAGGCTTCCGGTATTGTCTCACCGCCGTCGATCGCTTTACGCGATGGCCTGAGGCAATACCACTAGCTGACATGACAGCAGAAACCGTTGCAAAGGCCCTACTATGTGGATGGATTTCTCGATTCGGCTGCCCTTCCGATATCGTTACTGATAGAGGTAGGCAGTTCGAATCTGCACTCTTCAAGTGCCTTTCTGGCATTGCTGGTTTTCAGCATCGCAGGACAACTGCGTACCATCCAGCCTGCAACGGACTGGTGGAGAGATTCCACCGGCAACTTAAGGCTGCAATCACCTGCCACGCAAGCAACAGTTGGGTGGAATCTCTTCCACTTGTTCTGTTAGGCGTGCGCAGTGCCTACAAGGAGGACGTTCAAGCTTCCGCTGCCGAGTTAGTGTTCGGCCAGCCACTCCGCCTCCCAGGCGAATTTTTCGACCCTCAAGTCGACGCAACGCTCGACATGACAGATTACCTGTCGAGGCTCCGGAGTATTGTCCGGAGTCTGCAACCAGCACCAGTAGCCAGACACAACAGCCGCTCCAAAACTTTTATTTTTAAAGAGTTGGCAACATGCACACATGTGTTCCTTAGGGACTGTGCTGCTGGCGGTGGCCTGAAACCGGCATACTCCGGTCCTCACAAGGTCATCGAACGAGGTGACAAGGTGTTCAAACTACTGGTGAACGGTAAAACGGCAACAGTATCGATAGACCGCATCAAGCCGGCCTTCATACTGCGTGACCCTGACACCACATCACTTTCACCACACAACACTATCTCACAAAACACACCTCAATCACCACTCAACACCAACACTTCTCACTACTCACCTAACGCGGATAACCGTGACTTACCATCAGCTGATGATGACGTCATCAGGACGTCGCGATCAGGTCGTCGCGTTCGCTTTCCCTCTTATTATCGCCCTTGACGGTCTCTGGAGGGGGGTGATGTAGTGACATCTACCCATATTCATTTATATATTTTATAACTTTATATCACTTCTATTATTGTATTTCTAAATTCTAAATTATTTTCATTATTATATTATTATATACATTTACATTTTCTTACATATTACATTTCATTCAATATTATATAAAATCAGTTTAGTCTAATACTAATTTGTATGTTGTAGCGGACAAACATATTCTGTTTTGTTATTAGTGATAGATGCACTATGACGCGCCAACGTACTCGCGACGCGCAACCGGTTAGGCCGCTACGTCACCGTGGCGCGCGCGAGCGAGACCGCGCTAGCTCGGTGTCGCGCTCGCGCACACGGGACGGCACTACGTCAGAGTGACTAGCCAGTTCGCATCTTGCAACTACCGCAGTGCTTGCGCCTACGCTACGCAATATTTTTTTACTAGCTTCCGCCGCGCTTAATTTGTATGTGCTAAACCTCTCCGTATCTTATCTCTGTTGCTTTACTCCACCTTCTGTACTTTCTTCTTTCGTATGTGTGTGTATAAACTGTAACCTGTAACTTTCTGTGTCGTGGACAATAAACTTTCTTTTCCTTCTACTGTGCACTTCGGACTTTCTTTCTTCGCCTTCTTCACGACACCCTGCACACCTACAGCACAATGCCGCAGCATTAACGGGCAAAAATACAATACTTTCGTAAGAGCAGCTGCCTAACATGTCATAAAAGAAACCTAAAAGGATTCTCAATAATCAGTAATCGGAATCACGTGCAGGCTGCGTGTACAGAGGTTGCTAATAGTCATTAGTCGACATCACGCTCGCGGCTGTACCGCCGTTTTAATCATGGCTAATAAGCGCACTCGCGGTAATGACTCGCAGTTCTACCGTCACAGTGACGAACAGGGATTTAGATTTTTTTGGGAGTTATATTTTTGTGAAAAATTATGGTTTGAAGTTCGGTAATTTCGTGTAAGTAGTTAGACTGCAGGATTTTTGTGTCACACGCAAAAATTATGCCATGAATGCATGGAAGTTAGCACCATTAGTTTTACTCACGTCCCGTGGAAACTATTCCACATACCCAGATAAAAAGTAGCATATAGACCTTTATTTTGATCGATAAATGGGCCACGTTTAGCTAGCTCATTTAAATATACAAATCCAAGCTGTATAACATTAGTACAGATAACAACTAAAGCACAAAACAGCCACAAACATGTCCAGCGAATCATAGGAAACTCCTTGTTGACCATCCTATACGTAACAATTTCTAGTTCAAATCTCCATACAAATCATGCAACTGGCATCGTCAATACATTTGAGGCGCTCGGGGCTATTCTGCGTCGCATACATTCTATTTGTGTAGCAGCGTGAAGCGTGAACTTGCAGCCGCTTACAGATGTGGGTGACAATCATTGTGTGGGAATATTCTGTGGTCATATTTTGGGTTTGTGCTAAGGATATTGTTTGTTGGAAGAGAAAAATTCATTTATGTGCTAGTAGCTTCTGCCAGCGGCTTCACCGGCTTCTCGAGGGAACTATTTCCCGTACCCGGATAAGCCTATATTGTTCCTCAGGGTCTATTCTATCTCTTTACCAAATTTCATCAAAATCGGCTCTCTGGTTTAGGCGTGAAAGCGTAACAGACCGAGTAACTTTCGCATTTATAATATTAGTAGGGATTTTGGTTGTGTTTGTAAGTCAAAGGTTTCTAGTAAAAATAAATTCGTGTTTAAATATTATTTTTTATCATATTTTATGCCATGTAATCGTTTCAAAGTTTAATATCGATATTCGACCAAAGAGTACTTACTCGTACACTAAATTTTCACCTGTTTTATTAAGCTGATCAAATATATTTTTTTCTTAATAATTACCTATTTATAAAATACACCTACAAATTTAAAATTCTGTAGTTTTATATTAAACAAAAGATCAGCATTTTTCATGAATGCAATACCTACTCTACTTTTTACAAAGGATTGAATGCACATTACGCACCGCGAATACACCCGATTGTGACGCGATATCGTAACAGCGCATATTAATTCTGTGTAAGTGTACGTGTGATGTGGTTCTACCAATATACGGAAGAAATTACATTTGTTTTGGATTTTAGGAATGAAAACTCTTTGTATAATGGAAGTATATAAAATCTTCTTTGTATTGCTGTCGTTTTAATTACTTATTCCTATGCTTAAATGATGTTAAAAGTGGTAGTAGTAAGAAAGAATCGCAAAAGTCCGATTTCAATTCAAAAGTTACTTTGTCCGTCGCGTTTTCGCGCTTTAACTACTAAGCCGATTTAAATGTTTGATACACAAGATGGTCTGGACCTTAACCCACATATGCCTGAAACTTTTTTTTTACGATTTTTTCTAAATAAGCTGTAGTTATGGGTTGAATAGGTAACAATAAAGTATGAAAAAATGCTGAAAAAAATATTGACTGTAAAACTTTCAGGAAAACTGCCGTCCTATATGTAGGACAGTAGGCTAATACAGGGGAAGAATGTTTCTTTGAAAAAAAGTATGAGATATCGAAATTGACAAAAAAAATATTTTATAGAAATTAAATATGAATCGTTTTAGGCAGAATGGTAAGAAAAGAGTCCGTAATTGAAGAATTATAGAACCTAGGTAAAAAAAATGAGGCCAATTGATGGGTATACTCATACACAGATACGTCAAACCTAGTTGATTTTTTAAATTTTATTTTCTGTTTTTGGGCACTTTTTTGATTCCATTTGGGGACATGTAACTATTTTTAATAAATTTGTAATATTTTACTATCAGAACTGTCATTCAGACAGTAGATCTTGAAAGATTGTGGATGTCTGATGCCAAAAGGACAACCACTGTTAATAAAGGCATTTATTCACCAGGTAACTAGGCTGAGGTACTCTTATGAGCAGTCACTCCAGGCAAAGCACTGGGTATTTAGCTGTATTTCATTAGACTGAAGGCTAATATCAACACAGTCCCGAAAATTCTAGGGGAATGATAATGCATTAGGAAGTTATGACAGATTTTATAGCAGCCCTCTGTATTTATTTCTGATGGTTTCTCTCCATCTGTAAAAGTCTAGGTAGTTCTAGCAAGTCTTACGACACCTTTTATATGATGGATCTGCATCTAATTTAGCATTATCAATCATGTTCATGAGTTCCAGGCAAAGTCTTCTGCCACTTAGGAGATATCAACAATTTGAAAAATTGCTTGTTTTCATCCATTTTGACTTCGATTTTTCCCCCTTCCCTTAGACTTCAGGACTTTCAGGATACAAAATTCAGCCATATTTGTAAATTTCAGATCTTATGCATAGCACTTATCTGAAGAATGTTACTCTTGAATGTTATTAACAAGACCCTCAACATACTTGTGATTTGAATTAAAATATTACTCCCCTAACCTCCACTGCTAGTGGAAGACCATGAGTCCCCCCTCAAAACCAACAGGAACTGATCTCTATATATCACTCTTACTCTGGAATACTTTATTTCCCCAATAAAACCTTTGAAAACTTTTAAAATTTCACATACATGTAACAGTCTACAGGAAAAAATGTGCTACCTTTTAGCCTACCGTCCTACATGTAGAACACCAATATTAACTATCAAAAATATCATATTTCTGATTGCAATTTTTTATGATATCTTTGTTAATAGTATAGATGTGTCTATCAACATCGTATATTCAGGGAAAAAAATAACTCACATTTTAAAATAAAAAAAATATACGCCTCTTCATCTCGATGTGATTGGGACTCAATTACTCGGCACAATTTCCACCACTATATTTTCCAAAATTATGAAATAATGTCGGATTTATATTTTTATTATAAAAATACATTAGTTAGTTAATGAAAATAGGAAAAAAGCAGTTCGCAATTTTAAGTGAATAGGCTGATATATTTTTTCAAGTTCACCGTCCTACATATGGGACAGTAGGCTTATCTGGGTTAAGAAAGGACACACGCTACTTTTTATCCAGGTGCAAGAAACAGTTCCCTTGATAAATGGGTAGTACAGGGAGTAAGAATATAAAATAATTAAATTATTTTCTCACCATTCAAAGAATTATAAACTTCAAAAACACTTATAATTTCCAACTTGAAAGCAACAAGGCGAGTTTAGAGTACCTCGAGGTAAGTATCATTTATTTAACAAGTTTTAGTGAAAAAGTTGTATACTGTGGCTTTTAACCAAGGTAATAGAGTTGGGTTAAAACCGAGCTGGCTTTTAACATTTTGTTCTTTGTATACAAGTTGAAAAAACCTTAAAACATCTGAGTTGTGGATTAAAGTGTAAAACATAACAAAAAACGAGTGTATATAAGTGTAATTATATTTCTTACGGTCTTATTTAAAAAAATATTTTAATATGAAAAAAAAAATAAGAAAATTTTGCATGTCAACCTACCCGAATCTGCCTTACTAATCGAACATTAACTTTCTATTATTGTCATATAGTTGAAAATCTATTTAAGTTTGACAGATTTAGGTTGGTTGATGTGCTGGCGTCTGTACAGTAATGAAAGGTCATGAAGATAATGTAATGTTATCTTACTTTCTGCAAGAGTTTACTCGTATATTTTCTACTAAATAGAACTTAAATAAATAATGCACAAAGCACTCACTGTTGAGTCATGATTCAGCATATTATAATGCGCAGTACATTATATTACAATAATAATATACAACAAAAATGCTCCTAACCTATAAACCAACCTCATAACTCCTACCCACGCTTATCAGCGCGAAAGCAAAAAATAAACAAAATAAAATTTACGATTCAAGGTCCATACTGACTCCACAAAAAGTCTCAACCTTTTGCTTTGCACCTTACCCGTGAAATGTAGTAAATAAATGCAAATTGTTCGGAGCACTCTCTTGTACCGTCTGACAACCACCTTTTGGTCCTGGATCGCTCCCGTTAATGTTTTAGCATTCGGATTCATTTTGGGTGTATACTAATTTGGTTAGGTCAACGTAGAGTAGGTTTTGTTTAGTGAAAAAGCTTGATAGTGTGGCCTAATAGTTAAGACACTATAGCTTCTCAAGTACGAGTATGTGGGTTAGGTCCTAAGATAAGATTTTCTTCAAGATATTTTGTAAAAATATTGCGTGATATTTCTCTGCATATGCGTAAAGATTTTAAGTCCCGCTTTTATCTATAAGTGTTTCATTTTATAGACGACCTTGCACTTGAGTTTATTGCACTTTAATGTTGGACCTAGTGTATAATGATAATGGCGTCCTAGCCGATTGTCGGCCACGGTGGCTGTTCTCGTATCAGCTGCGCAGGACATATTATAATGCACAAGTATTGGCGCAGACACAGGTGCGCCCTATTCCCTCACTCTCATAACCCGATGGGACCGAATATGCGAGTAAATGAATCTTCTAAACAACATGAAGATATTAACAGAGGAGTCCATTAATCCAAAAACATCCAACTAAGTCCACCAAACCAATTACCCACATAATTTACTGAAACAAAACGATATTAAATGAAAACTGCTCTCTCCTTTTGTTATGGAAATGGCTTTTAGTGACAAACACAAGGATTAATAGCTTCTATTTCTATGAAAACTACGCAGACCATTTTATAGCAACAGTAATTTAATTTATGGCATACATTTGCAATTCACTAACGAATATGAATTATTTATAGTTGACACTTTTTGAGTGCTTACTGTAAATAATTCGGGATCAGCTTTTATGTATATGTATGTAGGGTTGAGATGGCGAAGAAAATGCAGTTTCAACGTTTAGTCTTTAATTAATTCAAATAAAACAATACAGAGCACGCACACTCGATTCCGTCGTTACGCCATCTTACTTTTTCAAAATCCCCGTTCTATCATTCCTCTCTTTCTCACTCATGTCCTCTCACTCACACTCAGCCATGCTTGGAATTGTACCTGTTTCACAATCCTACATGTATGTACAGACGACAGCAGGTCAACGTATACGAATCTGTCAAATTTTACCTATCAAATATTAACCTACCGCCATTGCGATAAGGTTGAAAATCTATTGCAGAAATTTGACAGTTTGTGGTAACTTGATGTACCTACTGATGTAATTGCAATGAATATGCTGACAAACATTTTTAAAATGAAGCATATTTTTTAAATTTAATTTGCAATGGCTGTAAAGCAGCTGATTACCAGGGCATGAAATATTTTTTTTCTAGATTGAATATTTCGATAATGGCTAGGAGTATGAAATTATGAAAACCCCCATGGCTAATTAATACCTTTCCATGAAGATGGAAATCATAGTATACAAAAAACAAATTGAAGACCCGTGAAGAAATAAAGACATTAGAAATTTAAATATTAAAACTGTTTTATATTATTTTTGCTAAACTTTAAAAATGACACAAAAAACTTAAACAACCATCTTTCAATACCCAATAATTTCAAAAAAGAAAACAGAACCAACCCATTATTTGAGCTCCCTCACTTAGTCCGATTGGCGCTCTTTTGTTTTTTTGCAAGGCTAAGCAATCAGTAGAGGTAGAATAGGCAGACCTAATGCGCTCACATTAACACGAGTGCGGTTAAAAGGGTGCTGGGGTGTTGCCGTAAATTCTGGCCGGTAGAGGGTGTATTGAAAGGCTTACAGCGAAAATCTTGGACACGGTTTGTCGTTAAATATTATTGGGTGGCTCTTGAGGTGTGTTTAATAATGCAATGTTGGTTTAACATCTGTTTATTTGATTAATTTTAATGTATTTTGGAATCAGTAGATTTATTGTCGCTACAGTTAGTTAGCAATCTCCCCTTTAGTCTTCCAGCGCTTTCACACTAGCGAATTTTCCGCTCCATTATCTTATACATTTTATGCAAAAGAATCCGTCGTACGGTTTCACATGTCATCGTATGAACGGACAGTTGTCAATTATTTGTTACCGTCCAAACGATTCGCTCCGATAACCTGCTCACGTGAAAACGTTGTTAAGAAAGCGTAATACCATAGTAGAGAGAGAACGAGAAGGTTTTCTTCATATAATAACCTGAGAGCTAGTGAACCCTCCGACTAACGGTCGGCCTGTAAGGCTAGAAATTTGTGAAGTGATGAGTCATAGTACACCAAGGCCAACAGCAAAGACCTGGCAGGCCTCAGCCCTGCACATCATCATGCATTTTATTTTCCAAAATGTAAAATTATTACGAAAAAAAAACTTCCTTCTGTAAGCTTCAAAATTTAATAGAATATAGTTTATTTATTGGTAATCATGGAAAAAAATTGCCAGGCGATTTGAGTAAGCAGAAGTATCTGCCAGGCGACTCGAAAGGTGCATAGAAATAGCTAGACATGAAATAATTGTTACTAGTAACGCCATCTATTAGAAATAATGTGAACTGTTACTTTAATTTAAATACAAATTTATGAATAAAAAACCGGCCAAGTGCGAGTTCGACAAGTTAAGTTGCACATTATTTCTAATAGATGGCGCTACTAGTAACAATTATTTCATGTCTAGCTATTTCTATGCACCTTTCGAGTCGCCTGGCAGATACTTCTGCTTACTCAAATCGCCTGGCAATTTTTTTCCATGATTACCAATAAATAAACTATATTCTATTAAATTTTGAAGCTTACAGAAGGAAGTTTTTTTTTCGTAATAATTTTACATTTTGAAAAATAAAATGCATGATGATGTGCAGGGCTGAGGCCTGCCAGGTCTTTGCTGTTGGCCTTGGTGTACTATGACTCATCACTTCACAAATTTCTAGCCTTACAGGCCGACCGTTAGTCGGAGGGTTCACTACCTCTTGGGCTATAAACGCAACGCTTGCGGCTTGTGTGTGTGCGTCATAGTATCATGTATCACGGACAAATCGCACGCTCACGATGCTTTTATATGAAAACTGGCATCTGCCAGCGGTTTCGCCCACACAAAACTTAAAATCCCGTGTCCATAGGAATTTCTGAAAATCCTTTCTTAGCTGATGATGCCTACAACGAATGACTACATCTACCTGAATGCCAAATTACAGCCCGACCCCTCTAGTAGTTCGGGCTGTGCGTTGATAGATAACTATGTCAATAAGTCAGTCACCTTTGAGTATAGTACCTATAAAAATATATTTCGATAACCTACTTGCTTTCTTTCCACTATGATCAAACTTCTACTCAATCACTGAGTTCTGACAGTAACAAATCAACTAATTTCCGTAATTATGATACTATTGGCAAATTAGTTCATTACCTTCACAATCCAACACAGTAAACACCTCACCTCACACATTTCTATCACAAATAACCAACCCAGATTACGTCAGTCACGTCTTTAATCATGCATTGAAATCCTCCCTTTTCATATCGCAATGCATTTGACCGATTGAACTATTTTCTATTCCCCCCATTGAATCTACGACCGCTTCCTATTAGTTTCCGACGATTGCTCGACTTGGCAACTCGATATTGAGGAATTTAGTTTAGCTTGTAGTTCTAGATTTTGCTTTTATTTGAATGGGTCACTTTTGATTTTGTGGGTTGTGTTTTTTTAAATGTTGTATCAGCTAGTAATAGTTAATTAAATTGTATTTCTTTGAAAAAATAATAAGTAGGTATTTCTTTGAAACTGGCAAACTTATAATTACGTTTTGGGAAGAAATAGGTAGACTTTTGCTATCATTTTGTAAGTTGAAGATTTTTCCAGTGCGAAGAGTCCTATATTTTCCTCTTATCTGCATTTAGGCTCTATTTTCATAACATCATTAGTTATTATAATTCCTTTAATTTTTAAGGTAATATAAATAGACTGTTTCTTCTAAGGTTAGCGTTAGTACCTTCCACAAAAGTTCCATGTAGGAGAAATGGTAGGTGCTTGAGACGCGACTTAAAAATGTATGTTGTTTTAAATATTTTTTTCACCCACACGAAACTACTTGGAAAGAAGAAATGGAAGAATGTAGGTAGATATTTTGTTGGTACTGCATTGTTGGTAATTTACGTAAGTATTCTAAATTAAGCTTGCTTATGACCTCTGAAAATTGCTAGATATTGCTTCGCAAAGTATTCCAGCATAGTGGTCATTCTTAAGATAAAATAGCATATTCCTGGATAAAATGAACCCTAGAATGATTTACTTTTAGCTCATTAGCCTTCAATGTTTATTTTAAACCCGCCATAAACTACAGTCGAGCGTCGCATAGCTGCTATAAAGGGGCTACCACATAATAGTTTGAGAAACTCTTGACTATGCGTCAAGTTCAGCTATTCTCAAAGTTTTCTACCCCCTTTTGGGGAATACCTCGGCAGATTGTTGAGAATCAAATGTGTTTACTGTCATTGTTGCCAAACTATTCACTTTGATGGGGGTATTTTGATTCTTAATTAATTATAATTATGTTTTAGTCAGTCTAACATTGTTGTGAGGTTTATTAAGCTAGAATAGAGTCTGTATGTATAAAGAATCAATATCAATATCAAGACACTTTTTCACACACGGTCGGTTAGCCCCATGGTAAGCTATTAATTAGCTTGTGTTATGGGTGCTAACACAACTTGTAAACTACATTTAATTACGTATATAATTTTTATAAGTAGATACATATTATAACACCCAGACCACAGCCAACAAACATGCTCATCACACAAATGTTGACCGTTCCGGGAATCGAACCCGGGACCATCAGTTCGGCAGTCCGGCATGGTAACCATTGCGCCAACGAGGTCTTCAAGAATAGTTTTATTCACCAAAGATGACTCAACAGGAGGTCACCGATCGAACATTAACCTTCCACTACTGTGATAAGGTTGAAAATCTATTGAGGAAATTTGACAGATTTAGGTAGTTTGATACGTAGTCTGTTCATACTAAGAGCAATGAGCATAGTTTTAGCGTAGATGTGTGCGTGTGTGTGTGTGTATGTTTTCTTAGAAGACTAAAGCACGGTTTTATGGCTTCACGTCTATCTTTTTGTTTTGTTCTGACCCCCCAAAACTAAATAATTATAATAGCATCCCTACAAAAAATTCACTGAAGAATAAATTAGGTACTCATACAAACCAGTGATTCATACCGACAGCAAAACAGTTTACTCACACATTTAATTACCTCCGAACACAGTAACTTCACATTTTTCAGGTAAAATTGGATCTGAACACGGAACACGACTAAGCTAGGATAACTGGACTGTAACAGCCCTGATCCTGGATTAAAAGTGGCTTTGTTTGCTCCATACGTTTTGGTTTTAGTTCTAAAAAAGGCATTGGTGGAGTACTAATTCTTTATTTGTTGGTAAATTTTAAATTAGAGACTGGTATTGTTATGGGTGATTTATGAACTTGATGTCTAAATGATTTTTGCTGTTGAAATTAATGTTTTAGTGGTTCGTCTATCTATATATCTTTAAAAAAATCAAAGTCCTGACTCATTCACTGACTAATTAAAGCAGGGCGCAACCCCGTGAACCTATAAAGCTGAAATTTTGCACAGAGGTTCATTTTGCGACTCCACGCGAGATAAGAAAGGACTTCCCGAAATTCCCGCGGAGACAGGGAAAAACGGGATTTTAAGTTGTACGCGGGCAAAGCCGCTGGCAGTTTCTTATAGACATCTAAGCATGATGTATTATTATATTTGATGTGTTATATTTACGTATATATGACTTACTAGCTTCCGCCAGCGGTTTCACCCGCTTTCCCGTGGAAACTACTGCGCGCACTCAGACAAAAAGCCTAGCCTATAGCCTTCCTCGATAAATAGGCTATCTAACACTGAAAGATTTTTTCAAATCGGACCAGTAGTTTCTGAGATTAGGGCGTTCAAACAAACAAACTCTTCAGCTTTATAATATTAGTATAGATTTCGAAATACTCAAATAGAGTACAGTGTGATAGCGAGAGAGATAGAGGAATGTTTGAGCTGTCTTCAAAATTGAGTGGCGATTCAGTATTCGGCAGTTGGGCTAACTGTGGTCTACATTTTAAATGTAATACTTACTTTCTTTTCACTCTCACCAATTAGTCGTTAATTTAGTTACAATTAAGGGTCGTTGTCGTCGCGTTTCAGCTGAAAGACGTCTACTCCAGGACAATGGCCTCCAACACAGGGAGAAGATTATCTAAAATATTATTACTTGTCACAAAATCAAGCAAAAAATATGTAGCTCGGTACCATTTTATTGGAATAGGTAAGTAGTTAGTTTATAAGTCGGGTGAAGTTGAGACAAAATAAAACATCAAAATCGAACATTTTCGAATATTTCCATTTATTTTCGTTTCCCAATAGTTTAGTGAAAACATTCCGACAGTTAGAAAGACTCCATTTTTAAACTATTTACAATTATTTAACGTACAAACTTAATTGTTTTTTTATTTAATTATAAAATTATTATCTAGCAACAGAACAGGATATTTTATATCCGCTAAAATGAAAAGTTGCAAAAATTTAAAATTTTAACTAATAATAATAATATCGTTTAGTGTAATTGAGTATGTACCCATTTTCGATGATACCCGTCTTTGGGCGCCATTTTAAGATCATAACTTTATAAAACCGACAGTACCACTATTTTTTTTTTTTTACATTCAAACTTTTTAATACATAATTTCAAATTGTCTACAAAAACTATCAAAAGATCAAATTACCTTTCAATTTGGTTTGAATTTATGGAGAAAGAATCCAATTTATCAAAAATGCTTTCAGATTGCAAGCTTATATATTATTCAATCTCTGTACTAAAATGCTTGGTTTCGATCAACAAAAGAATAAAAACTAACATTTGGTACCAATCTAATTGTTATTCCTAAAACAAAGCTCAAAAAGTCGGATATTTTTAACTTCCATGCGAGATCAATTTTCTAATAGCACTCTTTTATATACCATTTCCATTTGGTTTCTAATACATTATTCTCAATTTCTAAAATAATAAAAACTATAGACTCATAATTCTTTTGAATCTCTGCTTTTCAGAGTTTGGTACAGACGCCAGCAGGTCAACTTACACAAATCTGTAAAATTTTACCAATCTAACATTAACCTTCCACTATTGTGATAAGGTTGAAAATCTATTGAAGAAAAAGATAAGTTGAATGTTCTGGCATCTGCACGCTTTAATAGCAATATGGTCTGTCACTTTAAAACAATTGCTATGACATGTAATAAAGATATAATGGTGTTTTCACGTAAACTGTCAAGTTTTACAAAGTCATGTCTATGTGAATGGCGTTTACACCACTTTAAGACACAAATAGGATTATAACCGTTATAATACAAAACATATTTACATTGTTACTGTATGTACAAAACTCTTATGGACAAAGTAATATGAACTATATTGTTAGTAGTCCAAGTCTTAAGTTCATTTGATAGAGTTTGCTCTTGTATACTTAACTAGCCGTTTTCCCGCGGTTTCACTCGCATCCCGTGGGATTTACTGCCCGTACCCGGATAAAATATAGCCTATGTCACTCGTGGATAATGTAGCTTTCGAATGGTGAAAGAATTTTTAAAATCGGTCCAGTAGTTTTTGAGCCTATTCATTACAACCAAACAAACAAATAGTAAGTATACCAAGCACACTCTATCAATGAACTTAAGACATTGGACTCAAAACAATATAGTTCATATTACTTTGTCCAATATAAGAGTTTTGGTAATCACAGTAACAATGTAAATATGTTTGTATTATAACGGTTATAATCCTATTTGTGTCTTAAGTGGTGTAAACGCATTCACAATAGACATGAATTTGTAACTTGAACAGTTTACGTGAAAACACCATTATATCTTTATTTACATTCATAGCAATGTTTTAAAGTGACAGACCATATTTGGCTATTTAAAGCGTGCAGATCCAGAACATTCATACTCTATCTTTCTTCAATAGATTTAACCTTAATCACAATAGTGGAAGGTTAAATGTTAGATTGGTAAAATTTTACAGATTGTGTAAGTTGACCTGCGGCGTTGTCAAACTCTGAAAAGCAGAGATTCAAAAGAATTATGAGTTAATAGTTTTTATTATTTTAAGAAATTGAGAATAATGTATTAGAAAACCAATGGAAATGGTAATATAAAAGAGTGCTATTAGAAATTGATTCTCGCCAATGGAGTTAAAAATATCCGACTTTTGAGCTTTGTTTTAGGAATAACAATTAGTTGGTACAAATTGTTAGTTTTTATTCTTTTGTTGATCGAAACCAAGTCATTTTCGTACAGAGATTGAATAATATTAAGCTTGCAATCGAAAGCATTTTTGATAATTGGGATTTTTCTCCAATAAATTCAAACCAAAATTGAAAGTAATTTGATCTTTTGATAGTTTTGTAGACAATTTGAAATTATGTATTAAAAAGTTTGAATGTAAAAAAAAAAAAATAGTGGTACTGTCGGTTTTATAAAGTTTGATCTTAAAATGGCGCCCAAAGAGCGGTTAATATGAAAATGGGTTAACGATACTCAATTACACTAAACATATTATTTATTATTAGTTAAAATTTTAAATTTTGCAACTTTTCATTTTAGCGGAGATAAAATATCCTGTTCTGTTGCAGATAATAATTTTTAATAATTAAATAAAAAAAACAATTAGTTTGTACGTTAATATTGTAAATAGGTTTAAAAATGAGTCCTTTCTAACTGTCGAATGTTTTCACTAAACTATTGGGAAACGAAATAAAACATCAAAATCGAACACTTTCGAATATTTCCTATTTTCGTTCCCCATAGTTTAGTGAAAACTTCCGAAGTTAGAAAGACTCCATTTTAAAAACTATTTACAATATTTTTAACGTCCAAACTTAATTGTTTTTTATTTAATATAAAATTATTATCTAGCAACAGAACAGGATATTTTATATCCGCTAAAATGAAAAGTTGCAAATTTTAAAATTTTAAACTAATAATAATAATATCGTTTAGTGTAATTGAGTATGTACCCATTTGCGATGATACCCGTCTTTGGGCGCCATTTAAGATCATAACTTTATAAAACCGACAGTACCACTATTTTTTTTTTTTTTACATTCAAACTTTTTAAATACATAATTTCAAATTGTCTACAAAAACTATCAAAAGTCAAATTACCTTCATTTGGTTTGAATTTATGGAGAAAGAATCCAATTTATCAAAAATGCTTTCAGATTGCAAGCTTATTTATTATTCAATCTCTGTACTAAAAATGTCTTGGTTTCGATCAACAAAGAATAAAAACTAACATTTGGTACCAATCTAATTGTTATTCCTAAAACAAGCTCAAAAAGTTGATATTTTTAACTTCCATGCGAAGATCAATTTTCTAATAGCACTCTTTTATATACCATTTCCATTTGGTTTCTAATACATTATTCTCATTTCTAAAATAATAAAAACTATAGACTCATAATTCTTTTGAATCTCTGCTTTTCAGAGTTTGGTACAGACGCAGCAGGTCAACTTACACAAATCTGTAAAATTTTACCAATCTAACATTAACCTTCCACTATTGTGATAGGTTGAAAATCTATTGAAGAAAAAAGATAAGTTGAATGTTCTGGCATCTGCACGCTTTAATAGCAATATGGTCTGTCACTTTAAAACAATTGCTATGACATTAATAAAGATATAATGGTGTTTTTCACGTAAACTGTCAGTTTTACAAAGTCATGTCTATGTGAATGGCGTTTACACCACTTTAAGACACAAATAGGATTATAACCGTTTATATACAAAACATATTTACATTGTTACTGTATGTACAAACTCTTATGGACAAAGTAATATGAACTATATTGTTAGTAGTCCCAAGTCTTAAGTTCTTTGATAGAGTTTGCTCTTGTATACTTAACTAGCCGTTTTCCGCGGTTTCACTCGCATCCCGTGGGATTTACTGCCCGTACCGGATAAAATATAGCCTATGTCACTCGTGGATAATGTAGCTTACAAATGGCGAAAATTTTTAAAATCGTCCAGTAGTTTTTGAGCCTATTCATACAACCAAACAAACAAACAAACAAAGTTTTCCTCTTTATAATATTAGTTTAGAATAGTATAGATAAGTCGTTTCGACTTCGTCAAAAAGATTTGAAAATAAAAATATTGAAAAATATTCTACCATTTTGCTTGGAGAAAAAAGTTTGTTTTAGTATTTCAATGAAATAATTATCTTTAAACTCATAATTATTTATACGTATATAACTGAATTAAATTATTAATCAACTGCACTAAGTTTTAATAACGTCACAAAATGGGACATATTTCTCGTTCATAAAATGCTGATATCTTGCGCTAGTTAAAATATGTATTATAAAATTCAAAGCAGTGTACGGATATTTTAAATAAAATGGAAACCTGGAAAATAATTGCGTTTCGGATAATAATTAGTCCAACAAAATACTGCATATTTAAATTATTCTTATTTTTTTCAAAAACTTGTCAGCATATTTCTAATTTGAAATTTAATCTCATGTCCACCTATACATAATTAAACTGTAGCAAAAATCCTTCCCATCATAAAAAACACAAACTCGAGCTTCATTATAAAATTAATTTAAAAATTCTTTACTCGCTCATAAATGTTCAATCTAACGTACTCAAATTAAATGCAACCGTTTGCAACTCGAAACGATTTGAATTTTCAAAGTTTATACTCCTGAATATGTGACCCATTTGAGCAAACACTACAAATAACAAAAAGAATACGAACCAACCCCTTTATTCATAAAAGGGTGTGAAAAACGCTCTATAAATCTTTACCTGAATCACCATTTTATTAAATACGTCGGTTTTTCTATAGATTTTGAGAGCGTTTTAAGGGTCATCGTTCACGTTGACCGCATGTTATGTCAATGACGATTGCTTGAACTTTGGCGTAAAGACACCTTTATGTCACGTTGCCGCAAATGCAAGCTAGCCAAAAATGTCTTATTATAATTGTAAAAGTCAAAAATGAAAAAAAAAAGAAAAAAATCTAATATCTTCTTGAACAATGGAAAACGAATAAATATCGTAGCCTGTAATTAAAACATTTCCCTGTTAATTAATTAGCGTGCTAGCACTTACATGATCTGCGCTAGCCTTTTCCCAACTATATATGTTGGGGTTGGCTTCAGTGTCATCGGATGCAGCTGAGAACTAGTGTGAAACATGGGGACCTGGCCTGTCTGACCTCCACAACCCAGGTTACTGAGTTAGCTTGGCTTAGCACTTACGTCCAATCTAATCTATTATTTAATTATTTTTTTTTATTTGGGAAAAACAAACAATTGTACATTCAGCGTTACAGAGAACAATGTTACTAGAGTTGAAATATAATGTAAATCAACAACGTTCCACATATTCTCTATTATCTACTTCGCGAAAAGATAAAAACGAAGCCTTTCTTGATAATATCTCTAGATATTTTTTTCAAATTGGACAACTTTATATAACATACAGACCAGAGTTGATCGATATTAAAAAAAGAATAGAATTGCAAGTAAATTTTCATGCAAACGTCAACTGCCAAAACATGTGCATGTATTGTTAACATTAGACCACAAGTCGTACAAAAGTTCACAAATAAGGGGCTTAAATATCACATTTTTACTGATTATGTTTATTATCTAGACTATCAGTTTCATACTATCTATAGTAAGTAAGGGAATATTAGTCCAATCTTCAACACCATTTTTTTAATACCAAAACTTTTTATGGTTACTATTCTTGTGATATCGGAATTTTTTAACCATTACACATTAGTTCTTGTTAGATTTGTGTTACAGACAAATCAAGTTTACCACAAGTCTGTTCAAATTTCTTGCAATCGATTTTCAACCTTATCACATGGACGGTAGGTTTAATATTTGTCTGGTACATATTTGACAGATTGGGTATACGTTGAGCCTGCTGTTGTTACACTGTTTTTTTGGTCTAATAAAATGTATAAAAAAACTTGTCCACATAGTAATTTGTGCTGCTTTTTATTTAAAATTAAAATATTTTTATTTACATAAATAGGTACGGTTTTTTTTGTCTAGTTTGACAAGTATGCTGATAATCAGAAAAAATATAGTGCCATTACGTCTTATGTGCTGTCAGTTTTCAAGTTTTAGAGAAGAGGTTACACGATTCAGGTCTGACGTCATCCAGGTCATCGACTTTGGTTCTAGAATGTACCTGTTTGTCGTCCGCGATCTGGCATCCAGTCAAATACGGTAAATTTCTGAACCAGACTGATGGAAAGGACTGACGCCAGATGATCGTTTAACCCCTGCCTAAGGAAATCAATGCGTAAATTTACGGTCAATTTTGTAATGATGACAGCTGTTACTTGCACCAATACGCTTGGTATATACATGCTATCGTTGAAATGTTTATAAAAAAATATATATATACCGCCGAACTGAGAACCTCCTCCTTATTTGTTGAAGTCGGTTAACAAAAGGTCACGTGCTGAAAACCCCAAATAAAAAATTGATCCGTACTGACTTGCAAATTGCCAATTACTTTCGAGCAATTTTTAAATAAACACTATAAAGTTTTTAAATGTTTAGTCTCTGCAAATTAATATTCAAACAAGTCAAAACAAATTCCGATCGCCCACATATGTACAATTTATATGATATTCATACAACTAGTTACAAATGTGGCTTGTTTATTTTCACACATTTTAACACGGAAAATTAAAACTTTAAACAATAATCGCGATTACACTGTTTTAACATTTTTTCTTGAGTATAAATACTGTTGTTTTATTAATACTAGCTTCTCCAGCGGTTCACCCTGGCGGTCCGTGTAACTACTCGGCGCACC
>NWSH02000329.1:2163347-2198247 GCA_002382865.2 Heliothis virescens | reverse complement strand
GATATCGTCGACACTTGCTGCTGCCGGTAGTAGTCCATCTGGACGAATGGATTTTGGTCAACATCTGATATATCTCAAACTGCGTCCTCCGTGAGCGATCTAGATGCGAACGCGAAGAGGCGCGATGCGAGGCGATGTGACGCAAAAATAACAAACCGTATTTTTCTTTTGAAATCCTACGTGCCAAGCCGCATCGCTAATACGTTGAGTCCTAAGTGAGCGATTTGAATGCGAATGTGATGCGTTGCGAACACAACAAACAGTTGATTTCCTTTGAAGTTGTCCACGTGACGTTGTGCGGTACAGTACAACGTAAGGTACATCTGTCGGCCACGTAAAATGCACCCTCAATAGAGCGAATGTGAGTGGGCTAACCATATTTGCGTGCTTGAAAATTTCACCTTCGCCGAATTTTATGCATATTTTGTTACATCAAACAGTAAATATTTTTTGGAAAAGAAATACACTCACCTGCATCTGATCAGTATCCGACGGTATAATATCCGGGTTCCTATCATCACTCTCACTGTCTTCCTTCTCTCTCAGTTTATCAGGACTGGCAGGTTGTGATGATGGAGGGGGGGCAGACCTTGGTTTCCTCTTAGCACAGCGTTGCTTCATGGCAACCATGAAGAGAATTAGGACCACCATCAGGATTATGCCTCCGCCGACGGCCACTGACATGGCTCCGGACATTTGGAAGGCTGTTCTTGGTAAATCTGTTGGGGAAGAAGGTTAATAAGGTTAAGCTTTGTATGAGAATGCGTGGTATTTATTGTTGCTTTATCCAAAAGGTTTTGTTCTTAGATTTTTGTCAAAGGGAAGAGCTTTTACTGGTTTTGATATTTTAGAAGACATGAATTAATTAAAGCTATTGCTCGAAACATTACATGGCTGGGACTAACAATACTACCGCACATTTTATCATGAAACATGATTACCCCTGAAACCGTTGTTCATGGGCCATCGACCGATGTGCCAAAATCTTTTAAACCTCATCAATCCAATTTTAGCACAAATTAGACGAAAATTTTCAAAATACCACAGCATTTACCAACTCACCTAAACTCTTATCATGTACATGATGTTTTTCAGGAGGCCTCAGCGTGCTGGCTCTCAAAGGATAAGGGTCCCCCCTTCCCTTAGCATTATAAGCTAGTACTGCAGCGGCGTATGTTCGTCCCGGGGCTAAACCCACGGCTGTGAAGCGAGGTACTGCGCTTGATACGTTTGCTACGATCTCCTGTGGGGGAAGAAATTAATTTGGATTTTGGTGATGAATATGATAGAAAATAGATAGTGGATTGTATCTGAGATTTTAAAATGACCGAATGAAATGCACGCAACATCTAAATATGTAACATAAGTAACTGCACAAAATTAGATTTAATACGTATTTTTCATTTTTGGACAATTAAAGAGAGCAATGAAAGGAAAAATAAAATAGGCACCCATGGACAGTTACTCATTTCTGTTATGTAACCCTTAACGTTACTTGTGATCAAATAATATAACAACGCGATAGAAGATCCTGAGGTGTTTGGAAAAGGATTGTTTTTTAAGTATTACCTGCGTGACGATCTCCCGCACTTCTAAAAGGAAGGACTGCGGCATGCCACCATTGAAACCTTCAGAACATCGAACCCCAAACGATGTAAGTGACGCATTCACCACTGTGCAATTGTGGACTTGGTCGGGACGGCCTACGAAAAAATAATTAAAGAACCAGACATTAATAGAAAAGATAACCAAATGCTGTCTAACTAGGTTGAAGATTCTAATGTAAATTATTGTCTTTAGAAGGATATGTTTATTCAAACAAATTTTTTACTGACTTCAGAAAAGAAAAAGGTTCTCAATTCAACCGCGTATACGCCAATATTTTTTGTCGAGTCAATAGGTTAATTTGTAGGTGTTTTTTCACCAACCATACATAAAAGAATACTATTGACAATTGAATAGTTTTCTCGAGAGCTTTCTTAAAGAAAATAATTACCTAGGCATGATCAACCCAGATAATAAAGTATACCGACGAAAAAAAATACCTTCAAATATAAATAACAGGATAAATGCCGAACATAATGTTGATATTAAGTAAGTACCTGAATCCAACTTAGTTGGCGAGTGAGGATAAGTAACTTAAGGTTTCATAAAGTAAACTCCTCCGCGTCCGTGTTGATTTTCGAAATGAAAGAATAACTTAACGCTGGTTGCTACCTTGTTAGGCTCGAGATACTTCAAGTAAAAATAGGCGATTTTATCTCTTTCAGTTACCTTTGAAGTTGGTGAAAATTCAATAGGTATTTTTGGCTTTAGTTCAAAAGCTGTATTGTAAAACTAGAGTCTTACGATAAAACAACAAATTTTATTTTTCCAAAGAATTGATTTGAAACGAAAATAATACCAGTACCAATAGAATAATTTCGTCTATTTGTGCGGTCATGTGAGATTCCTAAAATTGAATTGAAATAAGTTCAGAAGGAAGACCTTTCCAAACCTTTACGAGTACAAATCACAATGTGTCATACTGAATATACAAAATAAATATGACCAAAGTGAGTACAGTCGGTATAAAGTTACTTCTAATGACGTGGTCCCTAAAGACTGCTTCTATCAAAAGCTTGAAGTCAAAAAATATACATTTATCAAAATAACATGTCTGATATGATGTTTTGGATGTGAAATTAAATTTAGTTTACAGACACACCCATGTATACTTATATCAAGAACTTGGAAAGGCCTGAGAGAATTTTGAGGCGCCTCGGGCGAGATGAGGCATTTGCGGCGCAAAATATATAAATACATATTTTGGTACGGTATTACATGAACTATGTGGGTATGTAGGTACCCACTGATATGTGTAAGTATTTATTTTATGTACGGTCAGCAGGTAAAGAAAGCAGGAATTGCATACTTTATCATTTGTTTAAAAAAAACAGATCCCATTGTAAGGTAGGTACTTTTTTATCGATGAGAAACTATTAGATGACCCCTCCAACTGCGGATGACAACGTGAGGAAGTGTCGGACTTTTACTGATTAAAACCTGGGCCGGTGACTCTTTCGAACAATCCCACAGCTCTGGCCCTATTGGGCCCCGCTGATAAGGTAGATATTGAACATGAATTTTGATAGATATAGAGGAAGAGGACCATCAAAGAAACGATTGACTTTTTGGAAGACGAAATGACTTCAAAGTTCTTTACTTGGGAGATGACGGCAAATAGGATAGTATGAAAGGAGAAATATGCTGAGCCGACCCCAAATAAAATTGAGACAAATGCAAGAGAATGATCGTACGTAAATTCAACTTGAATACCACGAGTTAATAATGTATGCAGGTACTCAGTATAATATTAAGCTTTTAATGCTGACTCTACAACTAAAACATATTCAGAATGGATTATGATACTATCATAACTACGTAGTTTAACATCAATCGCAGTCCCTTCTCAGCATGAAAAGTGGCTTTACCTTGGTTTAATGCCACAGGTTAACGATATTTACATAGTCTTATATACGTTGGTTGTTTATCAATATTGTTGGTACATAATGTTACATTTAATAATTTTATGAAATTAGCTATATATGCGTGAATCACATTTTATTCTATTAAATCGTCGGTTTTTCAATTAGATAAAAGCATTTACCAACACAAAATTGCCTAGGTGCCTACAGTCTTTAAGAAAGTTGTCAAATAAGTAAGTGTGGAATAACACACTTTCACACAATAGGATAGGGCGGAGACCCAGTATTTCGAATTAATCATTTTGCTAATGACATAAAAAACTAATAAAATGCCTAAAAATCAAACACAACATTAAACTTAATTAAAATAACAAAAAAAACTTACCAGCAGCAATAATATGATAAACACAAGGCACCCTCTGCTTCCCGATCCTGTTATGGGCCCAACACAGCAGCGTCCCATAGTCCATCTCTGTGTGTGGAGTGTAGGTTACTGTTGAACTGGTACCCGCTCGAGACACGTAAGTATCGCTGACTTCGTTGCTGTTTGCTGTGTTGTTGAAGGTCCATCGAAACTGGGGGCAAAGGATGGAATAATGAGAATCTAAGACCTAAACCTGGGGGCTATTTGCGTAACGCCATTTGACTCACAGCTTACATAGGCGCGTACGAGCTTGAGGATAGCGAGCGTAGCTTAACGTTACGCGAATGACCCCTAGATCTTAATGAGTTAGTCAGCATTTAATATCGGCTTATTAATTACTAGCTTTCATTCGGGGTTTCTTTTGCTTCCCATGGAAACTACTTTGCCTACCCTAATCAAAAGTAGTCTATCTGTACCTTTCTCCAAAGTAGGTATATGCTATCATACCATGATAGATTTGTCAAATCAGTTTAATAGTTCTTGAGATTAATCGCGGGAACCACTTGTCCGATTTGAAAAAATACTTCGATGTTAGATAGCCCATATTTCGAGGCGACGGCTAGTAATAAATAAAATTATATTCTTTTCCTTATATTTCTGCTATAGAGGTATGTAATACACACAATAATAAAACAGGTCCAAAATAACACAAACATTATTATAAATCTATTGTTCTGTTTTGGTATTAGTAATAAGTACCTATAGAACATTTGGCGTATCGCCATATGTGCAGTTACAATTTATACTTTCAATGTCTACTTTGTTATTATGAGAAGTGGTTTACAATACTGTCACGTTTGGCATTACCATTTGCTCTGGTTATTGTCATTAATAACACTGCACAACAAAATTACAACTTTTGTCTGATGAATGACTTTTGAAGCGTGATGTTTACTAATTTCGTGTCGCTAAATATGAATATACCCTTATTTTTTTTGTAATAGCTCTTGTTTACGAGATATAGCTTTCACTTAAAATTAGCTGCCTTTCTGTGTTAAGTTGCTCATAATTTGAAAAGTGATAAGTTTTTTAATATAATTTAAAATGACATCGTCAAACGGAGTTTGTGTGAATGATCCCAACCAATGTTACTTCATTTGCGGAGAGTATATCTTTAAGGAATACAGTTTAAAAGTGACAGCGTTCGTAATTGAGGCTTACAAAAACTACTTTGGTCACTCCCTAGATATGAAAAATAAGCCTTGGATTCCGCAAAAGGTGTTTGAAACATGCGTTGAGTTTCTACGTTTGTGGACAAATAAGAAAAGAAGCAGATTCAGGTACGAAAGTGCAATGATCTGGGATAAACCCGCAAACCACTTCGACGACTGCTATTTTTGTTTGCTGAACATAACTGGCATTATCCGAAAAAATCATAAGAAATGGAAATATCTTTGAATACGGATGGCATATAGACGTGTCCTGAGCCCTAAGACGTCACCTGAACCTGAAGCTGAGGCTTCAGAGGAGGAGTTTATGCATTTTGAGGCGACGACAGACAGTATAGTGATAGTTACTTTGAATGTGACCTGGAAACGGCAAAACCATTCCACCAGGATGATTTAAGCGACCTTATAAGAGATTTGGGATTGTCAAAGACTGCTTCAGAAATTTTGGCTTCTTGTTTGGCTTGTCCAAATTTTTTTAGAAAACAAGAAAAGTTCGGACTGTTTACATCACATTGAACAACTAATGACTGACTTTCAAAGGCTTAATTGTGACATGAGCATCAAGTTTCACTTTCTTCATAACCACCTGAACTATTTTCCCGCCAATCTTGGGGATCTAAGTGAAGAACAGGGCGAGCGATTCCATCAGGACCGCCGTACGATGGAGGAACGCTAACAAGGCTACTGGACTGCACCCATGATAGCTGACTATTGTTGGAGCATTCAAAACACCTTTCTGCCTTCAACTTCAGCTAGGAAGTCCAATAAAAGAAAGTATTTTACGAATAAAAGCTATATAAAATGAGATGATCATTAAAATATATAATTTTATTATAAAAAAATCCCATGTGTCATATCTTTTAAACTAGAGCTGATACAGAAGTTTTAGTCACAGATTCAAAATCACAGATCACAGATTTAAGTCTTTAAAAATTAGCCTTATATCATGTATCAGAACCCAATCATCAGAAATGCTGTTGTGCAGTGTAATAATTTAATTTCTTTATTTTCTCTCCACATTATTGTTGAATTTTTACAAAAAATCTCCTTCCTTACAATAGCTAGGTACATTGTAAGAGAATCTAAGGTCGACCTAATAATTTGAAATGTTTAAAAATGTACCCAATCATGAAATGAAATCCAGCACAAACAAACAGAAGCTACTAAAGCTTCAATAATTACTTACTAACGGCCCTTATCAATAACCTATCTATCTCTGGATTTGCTTACTAGAAATAGAATTGTAACATTTGTCCCATATATCTCTAGTTAGCAAATACAGAGATGGACAGAATATTGAATTTCGCACTAAGATAATCAACTAAGCAACAGTAAAGTACTAATTCCTATATCAGATTTCTTTTACAAATTCGCTCTCGATAATGAGACTAGCATTAATTATTCATGATTGCTTTTAACTGAAGCGGGGAACGCCTTGATATCGATCAACTTACGACTTACTTTTCACTTAAAACTTTATAAGTAATTTTAAATTACTTATCTATTTTCGGTAGACGATTACCTACTTAAATATTGAACAAGTTTTTAGTAGGAAGTATTTTTAATGTAATTTTGTTTGGAAGGCCTTTTTGGGATACTAACGGCTAGATTGAGTTCTAGATAGTTATTTGACAGATGCCATGGAAATGTTTTTAATGTTGACTTCTTTTGTGTAACATTAACTGCCAGATAGCCAAGAATTTTACATAAAACCTGTGAAACGGCCCGTAAGTTTAATAAAACACATTAACAATAGGCTGGTTATATTGTATGTCAAAGTCAAATTATTTCTTTTCAAATAAGACTCAGCAGGCTCTCAAAAACCGTCCTTTTAAGGAAATCTGACAAGAATTTGACATTCTTTTTTGAAAAGTAATTTATGTTCGCGATACTTAATCGAGAATATTACACAATTATCTTAAGTAGTCTCGGCAATCACAACTACGTTTAGAAATGACTAATTAAACAACTTTTTTGTAATCATACTTTACGGGAGTGTCCATTTCTAGCCGGTTCTTCTCCATGAGACCAACTTTTTGGAACCGTTCAACTAACTGGAATTTTCATAAGAACCTTTACTAATATAACTGTACTATAAAATTGACTTAACAATTTATTTGAGCAGATCAAAATGGAACAGTAAGAGTAAGTACTTTCCCGAAAGACACCCTTCAGGAATTAATAAACTACCAGTTACCAAGAAAAAAACTCAACAATTGAATTACTACGAGCAAAATTGAGTGAAAGCCAGGGTGGAGGGTCATAAGGAAAACCACATTGTAATTCCCTCTTGATTGGCAAATTTTACCCTTTATCTATAGGTTTGTATGAAGGGTATTGTATAATTTCTGACTAAATTAACAAACCATAAACGAACTGTGGTGCCTTCCAATTATGTAGATAGCAAGTTGGAATATTAAATTGATTCACACCTTCCTTTTGGAAGCGGGAAGGGTTTAGAACTATTTCATTGAAAGCGTTGCTATGGGGATATTTTGTCTAAAGTTATATTTGAAAGCTAATATTTGAAAAGATTGAGAGATAATTAGAGGGTGTATAAATTGTAAATTTTAATATTTATTGTACAGATTTACTGATAATATTTTTTGTTGTCTGAAGGATTTTGGCCTTATTTTTTGGTCGGAAATCATTTAATGACCCCTCTCGTTGTGGGTGAAGGCTTGTAGCCAGTAAAAGTCTGACACTCCCTCATGTATCAGACTTTTACTGGCTAAAACACACAATATTCCTTTTGCCTTGCCTAAGGCCTTTGAGTACCGGGGTTGCGGTAATTCTTGCGAATTATCCCGCAGCATGATGTATGATAGCATGACTTCTTACATTTGACATATTATTTGCTAAAAGTCAATTAAGATAGCACACATTTTATTTAATAAAGCTTACCTACTTAGCTGTGAAGGGCCGACAGATTTACCACTTTATTTTAAGTTACTCACTAGATATATATATTTACGCTATTCTCTGCCGCATTAAATTAAATGAATTATTATTTTTACTCACCACAACTTCAGGTGGATTAGCGTCGACATGACAGGTGATGTGGGCACGCTCCTGTTTGGCCACTCCATGCACTCGCTGTTGTGAACTCCGGCAAGTTGGCGCGTCTGGTGATAATATGAATTTATTAGGAAGAGTTATTGGTCTGTATGGACTTAAAAGCCCTTCAGATGTAATCAAAGTAAAGATCAAAGTAAGACGGTACCAACAAGGAACGAGATATTTTAAACACATTAGCTTAAATAACATTAATTTTTTTGTAATCGAGCCTTATTCTGTCTTCACAGTATATTAGGAATATAGGTGTACTTTGCATATCCAAAAACCTCACCAACTTCAAACGTTGCTCATTTAGCGAAGATTTTTTTCACAAATGTTAATATTGTTTTGAAGTTAAGTTCGGTCACAAATATAAATTTTCAAAATATTATTCAAACCATAAAATTGTTTCCTTTTGTTAATAGACTGAAAAGTAAATTATCTCATTAAACAGAGATTACATTAGACCTAATTAAAATACTTACACAAAACATTCAACGAGAAAGGCTTGCTCTCTCCGTCCCCCTCAGCGTTGAACCCCACACAGGTGTAGTTACCGGCTGTCCTCCTGCCCACACCCTGGAGCACTAACGACTGGTTGCTGATGATCACGCCTTGACCAACGTTGTGGAGGAGGGTTTTACCCTGGTAGGGAAAAATAAAAAATATATATAAATCAGCCAAGTGCGAGTTTGTCTCACGCACGAAAAATTTCGTAAGTAAAATTTATAAAATAAAACGAGCAAAAAAAAAACTCTTGTAATTTTTTTTTCTGTTTTTCCAATTGTTGTTTTTGTTAAATACATCATGTCAACTATCTAACTATTATAGTTTATGAGATACAGTCTAGCGATAGGAAGACCAATGGACAGACGGTCACCGAATAGTAAGTAATAGGGTTCCATTTCACCTTTTGGTTCAGGAAACAAATATTTGTTAGTAATCTAGTGATAATTACTAATATATTTATAAGGTATAGCCAAAAATTTTACGTGTTCTATGGCGTTGTCTTGGAAGCTAGTATTTTATATTAATTGGCATCGTATGTAAATGATTCTGACAAATCATAATCTTACTCATTTAGACTGAACACCCAACTTAAATTTTCTCGATATCTAATCTAGTAATTAATAACTCTATGGTCCAAAACGAAAGGGCCAAGATACATGGTACCATGTACATGATGTTAGGGCGAACTAAAGTTAGTTTGGGAGTTAAGTCGCAGTTTCAACCCTTCCGTAGATCCCATGGGGGTGAAACTTAGTATTATGTCTCTCCAGTATAAGATACATGGACGGAATATAAGTTTGACCCTTTTGGCTTCTGGGACATTGTTCCCAGTTTTTCTTGTTAGGCTCGTTGATTGAAAAATGTTGTTAATGTGTTGTTTATTGTTGTTGAGAATGGGGTCATGTATGTACAGACAACAGCAGGTCACGGTACCCAAATCTGTCAAATTTTACCAATCAAACATTAGCCTACCGCTTTTGTGATAGGGTTGAAAATCTATTGCAGAAATTTGACAGATTGTGGTAACTTGATGTGTTGTCGTCTGTACAGTACATTGAGGAAAGAACACAACGTATGGCTCTAAGCTTCTGCCAGCGGTTTTACCTGCGTCCCGTGGGAGCTGTTTCATGCATCCGGATAAAAAGTAATCTATAGCTAGCCTCGATAAATGGTTTATCTTATACTGAAGGAATCTTTCAAATCAATCCAGTAGTTTCTGAGGTTAGCGCGTTCATAATCAAACTCTTCAGCTTGATAATAATAATATGGTTAAAATGATTTAAACAGAGACAATTGCTTACGCAAGTTTTGTTTTGTTTGCCATATATTTTATGAACATACAGGTTTAACTAGAATTTTGTAAAATAAACAAAATTAAATGATTTCTTTACCGCTACAATAAAGTAGAAAAAATACTTACATTATGTCTCCATTCAACTTTATAGACATAGGGGTGTGCTCTGATGATGCAGTCGAAGTACACATCAGTACCTTCTCTGATGTTGGAAGGATCCAGGTTCGTTCCTAACCGTACCGTAGTTTCTGGGACATCTGTATTGAACAAAAATAGTACGCAATTAGTATTTCTATAAGTCTGGGTGATGAGTCTGGAAAGTTCTAGGTAGTAACTGATAGACCATGCCAGAAAAGTTCGTAAAAAAAAATCTATGGCATTATCTGTGAGATAACTATCTAGAACTTTACTTGGAACCTGTGAAACTGGCCGTTAGAGTCTAATTCATGATACAGATAAGATACAATATATTATAGATATGTTCTTCGTAAATGATTCCTATTTAGAACTTGGGACATGTAAAAGTACTTTAAAGTATTGATTTGTTTTACTGCTTCCTATGTTCAGTTAAAATTCCAGGAAAATTATTTGAAACATTCTATTTAAGAATTGATTAATGTAGTAACTTATAAAATCCAAGCCGGGCAATTAAAATTCTAACAATAATTAAAAAGCTGTCTATCAAGGTTCTACCAACAACCTTCACAGTATAGTTAACACAAACCTTCTATCTATACTTATAATAAATCTGTAGAGAGGTCAATTCTGTACATGAAAAATATTTCCAAAATAACTATTGGGGGATGATTCGGGATCGATACTGATGCCAAAAATGAAATCAGTAGAATTTTTGTCTGTCTGTCTGTATAACCGTTATAGAAACAAAAACTACTCGACGGATTTTAACGAAACTTGGTACAGTTATTATTCATACTCCTAAGCAGGTTATAGTATGCTTTTCATCATGCTACAATCAAAATGAGTAGAGCAGTGACCGGAAAGATCTTTAATTATGACGATCCATAGTAACAGGCATAAACGACATGATCCGCGAACGAAGTCGCTGGCAGAAGCTAGTATTTAATAAATTGCTAACCAAAGACTTTCAACTCCTCGAACAATATAACAAAAACACTGTTATTCCACTCTTCAATATCAAGAAGCTTTTGTGCTTTCGCAAAATTTTCATTCGCAACCATAAAATCTAGAATTCAAGAAAAACAAACTTCTGTAAAGTTTCTTAGAGCTCGTAATAAAATTTTGGAAGGGAATATTCGGATAAGCTTAATTTTTCTTCAGCATTTTTACTTCCTCATGGGACTTGAGATTAAGACGTTCAACTTTGGACGCTCACAATTTTGTGATGGAACAACGAATTAAAATTCGGCGGTGTTATAATGCTTTTGGGTAAATTGATACCGGCTATGGAAAGTTAATAAGGCATACTGTGTTGTACCTACAAGAATAAATTAGATACGTTTCATGATGTTTTAAAAGGTATGGTAGTATTGTGGTAATTAATATGGCATACTTGTCAAATTGCATTTATAACGTGTCTTATACCTAAAATTACACATATAAACCAACACTAGCATGGCATTTTTGACATTATAATAATATGAAAAGAATACAATATTAATGGTCAATTTCCAGATAAAGTTCTAGATATATTTGATAGACACGGCTAGAGAAAAGTAGTCAAAATTAAAATCATTTTTTGACAGGAACTATCAGATAGCTCTGTAGAACTTTCAAATGCACTATAAGGATCAATTCTTCACATATTTTCATCTACAAAGACCAAATTACCCAAAGACAGTTAATCACTTACACTGAATATCCAAGGTCCAGTCATCCTCTAAAGCTGGAACTAAGGACATCTGAGGGTTGGAAGCTCTGCAGGCCAGCTTGGCTCCAGCATCAGACTTCGTTAGCTGGAGAGAGACTGTCGATGTCGTTGTGTTGCCATCTGTTGATAGCTATTAAAATAAAAAATATATGTTAATTTTGAATTAAATAACAATTTTATCAAAAGGTGGGATAAAGTAGTGTTAGCACAAATTCATGCTTCCAAGTAATTTGCTCTTAGTTCCTATACACGTTGAACGCAAATAGTACGACAAACAATAGTTTTTCTCTTGTGTATGGGGCCGATGGGGTTCAAAGCTTTTGGGCTATCGCTATGCTCGTATATCAAATCATCGTTTTCTCGAGAATATTATAGTAGCGCTAAGATTTCAGTTAAATGAATCAAAGGAAAAATAGGCAAGGTTTTTGAGGCACTTTAATCTTTGACCTATTAAAATAAAACAAATGAAATCGATTACAAAACCTAATCCAACAGATTACGAATAACAGATTATATAACTTCTTCAATACAAATGAATAAACAATAGCCTGTTTCAAAATTCACCGTCTACCTGCCCAAGCCAAAAATAATTTCAAAGTTCCAATCTATCAATCTAGGTACTAATGACTCAAGTTGGTACTAAATTATACAGAGGAAAGATAAAATCGCGCACGATTTACCGCGGGATTCAATAATCTATCTATCTCTTGATTGGCTTACTAGAGATATAATTTTGACATTAGCCCCATACAAGTAATTTCAAAATATTATCTCTAGTAAGCAATTCAAAAGATAGATAGAATATTGGGAACGGCCAATAATAGATTGTAGATTACACCCCTTCCTTTGATCTTGTTCATAATCAGAATTGCCTTCAATTAATATTATTTTGAAGTTACAAATCAAAATTCAAAAGGTCACTAGATTGGGGATTTAAAGGTCATTTGGTGATTTGTGTCAAGTTGATTTTACTTAATGTTTAGGTCGTTAAGTATAATTTTTGACACGAATGAATTTAATTCATTTATGAAAGAAGTATATTTTTAATGATTAACGCTCAATCCTTCTCAATTTGAGAGGAGGCCTGTGCCCAGCAGTGGGACAATAAAAAGCTATTAAAAAACTAAAGATAATTTTTATAATGTATGTTATTGATGTTATTAAAGCGTTATTTATTTTATAATTAACAAAATTGTAGCAAAAAGAAATACAAAAATAACGAGTAACAGGAACTCAAATAATTCATTACCAGTAATTACTTCCACGAAATGGTTGCCTAATAGAGTAATTTTTCCTCAATATTTTTATATTGCAAGGCCATTAAGAACCGTCTTAAAATTCCGAAAAAAATTAAATCAATTATTCAAACTCTCTATTAAACAAAAAACGTTCCAAAATCAAAAGACCCAAATCAAAATCCGAACGTGTAAATTGACATCAAAAATACCAATCGCAGTCCCCGAAATCCTTTAGCAAACAAATCAACCAATCACAGGCTTTACCCTTCAAATCTATTCAGGATTGATTTTAATTAAGTGTTGTTAATATTAATTTCTAGTTGGCGGGTTGGCTGGTTTAATTAAATTACGTACGACAGTCAAACAGGTTTGAATAGCGTATGTGAAATTTGATTGACGTACCATTGTGCTGTAATCAAGAAGCTAGTCTTCGCTGATATTTTGGCTTTGGCAATGTAATCTGGTTATACCGTCGCTTCTGTTCAAGGAAGCGCGGATAGGAATTTAATCTAAGCGACGTGATATACTTTGATTAATTTGTTCAAAGCTTTGACAGGTTTAAAAGGTAGACTTTGTAGTTGGGAATTATGTCTTTAATGAACTAAACATTTAGGGTTTTACTACAAAAAAGTTAAACAGGTGATCATCATGTGTTTAAATAAATTTTGTATGGAGAATTTTCTAAAACACGTGATGATCGCGTGTTTAATTTTTTTGTAGTAAGACCATTAGATTATCATCGTCATTCCCCTGCCCTAATTCTATTTTTTTTAAAGTTCGGCTGAGCATCTCTTATTCCTCCATATCTATATCTATCTATCTCTCTTTGTAGCTACATCGTTTTCACACAATTTGATCCATCATTTCTCTGGCCATCTTCTTTCTATATTCATCTACATTCATACTCAACAACTTCTTCTCTACATGATCCTCGTTTCTTCCCATATCATGTTGATTTCCACGCAGTTTCTCAGTTACCGGTGCCACTCTAAAACTTCACTTTATATTTTTCATTATAAGAATCTTATCACTCTGAAATACAGTTTATTATTTTGTTTCCTTATTCTCGTTACTAATCTGCTCTGTAAAGGTGAGTTCGTTCGTAGAAATATGTAAGCGGTACCTTTGTATCAAACATTTTCAGTAATAGTATTTCCTTTATTTCTTTTAACAAATATTTTTTTTTTGTTTCTGATGATTCGTAATGCCAGTTTAGTAGGTGGATATGTTATGGACCAGGTGATTAGTGCGGGCGTTATTCATAATGTGCGAGCATTATGAATAATGTCTAGCTCTATCGGGCTGAGTGATTAATTACTATCTAAACTTCATTATTTATCACATTGCACGGTCATTACTATATTGCTACATGACATTTGGGCAATTTGATAATAAAGCTAAATTTAACGCGGTGCGGGGAGGGAAGACCGCGTGGCACGGTTTGACCAATCAGAAACCGCTATTCAGCATGCGGCTCGTGCGGCGGGCGCTATTGTTTGTGTTTAGTTTTGCATTGTAAGCGAATACGGACGAACGCGGATAGGTTTTAATTTCGTAACTCATTGTCCAAAAAAATATGTATCCTAGAACATTAGCTGAAAGTTAAGTTTTAATGACAGAAACGAATTGCTGTAAATCCGACCCCACGCAGTCTTGTCTGCCCTACCCCTAGAGTGTAATTCAAAATCGCGTAGGCGCGGAGGGGCGAGGCGGGCCGCGAGTTGAGGAGCAGGTGGTTGTAACACTCGCCACCGCGGCTGAGGCTGGCCGGCACCGCCGGCCAACAAGGCGAAGCTGCGGTGGTGAGCGTTAAACCTATCTGCGACGATAAACTCGCGTGGGTCCGCCGGAGAACCGCAGCGCCGGAGCCGTGGCAGAAATCATGCCTGCTGCAAAAAACTGAAACTTCACAATCAACCTGAATTTATCTCAATGACGTTCCAAGCTTTACAAAATCTGACTGATTACTTAAATTGTTAAACATTTAGCTTATTTTAAGTAACAATAAAAATGAAAAATTACCAATTACATTTGTTTGTAATACTCTGCCCAAAGGGCGATGTCCAATATGTAGAATGCCCGGTCAATTTCATTATTTGAATGATTATTATTAAACTGCTCTCTCAGATTGGGCATTTTTCATAATGACCGGGCATTATTTATAATCCCAGATTTATTATCTGGTCCACAACAGATACATTGTTTTTTGAAAAACATTTGCCCCCTAAGAAATAAATATAAAACTTAATTTTAATAAGCTTTGCCTCGGGGACGAAATGTAAATTAAAACATCGAGGGATTTCTTATTTGCATGTACTAAGATAGGATGCAAAAAAATCGAGCAATTTTGTACAATACGTTTTTTTTCGAAAGATTTTTATATAACTTGGTTGGAAATAAAACAGTTGAAAGCTACAAAAATATATTCCATATTTGAAATGTAATTACGTCGCCGCGTCGTAACCATTTCAAACAAAAGACTCCACAAAAGATTAAAACTACGCCCACGAGTACAAAAAGCAACCCTACAGATCTGTTGACTGATTGGGCACCAGGGCAGACAGTCATGCGTAAAGGAAAACTAGCGAAAATATAACTTCAAAGGATTTTTTGTTAAAGCGAACCATATATTAGGTTTGTTAGAGATTGGAAAGTTCCACTGAAAAAGGTTTGCAACCGAAAACTGTTTGTTCGAGGAATTCATAGCATGATGTAGGTGTTCTGATATTTTATCAATATGATGAAGTATCCGAAATAGCTGAAAAAGTGTTGAAGACTAAATCTGGACTAAAAGATAGACCTGAAGAAGTATCCAGGAAGGAAAAAGAGCCCAAAAAAGAGTCTAAATTAAAACCCGAACAAATTTAAGTCTTCTTTATGAAATAGGTTGTGGTGGTGTCTATTTTTGGTAGATTCTCATTTAATTAATACTGTTTCATGTAGTTGTAGAGTGTTTTCACACTAGAAGATTAGCGGAGCGTAAAATATACGCTCAGATTTTCTACATGGGAAAGATAACGTATATGCTCGATTTTTCTACCTGGCAAACATACCGCGTGGTAAAATTTTTTTTATACGTTTTCAGGTGTAGTTTTTTGTATCAGTTGTTGCACGTTGGATTTATATAACCTATTTATCCGTTGGTTTGCGATTGAAAATTGAGTATTGACATAAATATTCTTCACATTAAATGTTACAAAATTTCATTTAATAATCGTCAAACTTTCTGGATAACAGTGGATAGTAAGGACAATGGCCATAAGTTGGTATCTCCCATACATTCTGCGAGGTACTAGGCGGAAAATCCACTAATGAGAAGGCGTTCTTAGACCAAGTGGATAAAAATATCAGTGTATTTTAGATTCGACATCAACGAATATATTCAAAAGAAGAGAAATTGTATTACAGTTTCCTAGAATCGCTTTACTAATTAAAAATACGTTTTGAACAATTTTCAAATATGATATTGGATGTTGAAATGTGACATGAAATATACGAATGATTCTCGGAAGAGAAATTAATGAGAGCGATAAAATTTCGTTCGGTGCTTCTGACTTGTTTCACAAAGGTAAATTACATTGTAGATCAAACTTCTAGTTTTATTGTTCTGATATTTATTTTTGGTATTTTGTGTGAGGGGCTTAATAAAAGAGCCCTATTTACTCAATTGCGCCGCAAAGGAGGTATTGTGTTTTGCCCTAGGCTTTGTCTGCATGTTGAGGGGATAACATTTCGCTCCCGGGTAAAAGGTGGCCTATCCAGGGCATTTCTATCAGAAACCTCCGTCCCAGATAAAAAGAAACTTATCCAGGACATATCCGGAACCTCTCTATCAGGAACTTTTCTAAATGCTTTTCATTTCAATCGATTCAGCAATTTTAGCGGAAAAGCGAAACATGAAAACTAATATTCACAATAAGAACAGTGTTATTATCAGCGACCATTGGCAAAGTTTTCCAAAACAAAAAAGAAAACCATTTACAAAAAAGCCAAAGTACCAACCTAGGTCCAGATTCCGTCCCATCTAATCACGGCACAACTGACAAATTTGCCTCACTGGAATTTAGCGCAACTTTCACTTGGCACGCCCATTCGGCAGAACCCTGTTGGTCTCTTACGAGCGATTTGTGCAAGCTATAAGCATCCCCCGTCCCATTCAATCTACATTTATTACATTTACGTGCCCCTATTTCAAGTTGAGACACTTGCGATTAAATTTCTATGCAAAATTAGCTTTCCTTGCAAAAGTTTTGGGAATTTATGTTAGTCGGTCTTATCTGTTAGTGGGTTGTCAATCTTGATGTTCGATGGAGTTTTCTTTGATTGTGTTCAGTGGGTTGGTGAATAATTAGTATTATGAATATTCTTTTATACAGAGAGTATTACTGTGATGTAAAAGAAAACAAGTTTAAAAAATTTCATTGTAGGCGTTCAATAAAATCAATTACCTTGATCCGCCAGAAGGTTTTTATAACGTTTTCATTAATGTTGTCTATATAATCATACTAGCCTCTGCCAGCGGTTTCACATGCGTCCCGTG
The DNA here is from genome assembly GCA_002382865.2 of Heliothis virescens. Taxonomy (NCBI): domain Eukaryota; kingdom Metazoa; phylum Arthropoda; class Insecta; order Lepidoptera; family Noctuidae; genus Heliothis; species Heliothis virescens. Next base: position 2,180,699 of record NWSH02000329.1, on the reverse strand, counting down.
AGAACTACTCAGCGCACTCGGATAAAAAGTAGCCTATAGCCATCCTCGATAAATGGGCTAACTAACACTGAAAGAATTTTTCAAATCGTACCAGTAGTTCCTGAGATTAGCGCGTTCAAACAAACAAACAAACTCTTCAGCTTTATTATATTAGTTTAGATTTCGTGTATTTGTTTACTATTACTTAAAAACAAATAATTCGTAGAGAATAAAAAAAAATACGATGGTGCTATAATTGTTTCTATCCAAATTAAGTAATTATCTTTGGTTTATCGTGTCGCCAGTGATGGATTCCAAAATAATTTTAGTACTACTTAAATATGATAAAATCATTATTAATGGAGGACAACGTGACCCAATTTTACTTTCTATTACAAATTGAAAATGTATTTTGTACAGTTAGTAACAAAAGTCCATTAACAGAACCAACAAAATAGCTGAATGCTAATTAAAATCTCCTATAAGTAACTGTAACGACTTCGGGACAAAATAACTTGGACATCATAGAATCACAACTGTTGATATAGCTAGGAAGAATGTTACTCGTAAGATGACGGCAGACAGAAGAGTATGGAAGAAGAAAACATGCTGCGCCAACTCCAAATAAATTGGGATAAGGGCAGGAAAATGACGATGATCATAGAATCACAAATGTAATAAGCACAGCTTTTCCATTCGAGATATTTAATGTCTACGTATGTCATAATTTTGACTGTATGAGACGCTTTTGGTGCTGACTATACCTATAACAAAATATTCCATCCAAAATATGTAGTCAAAAATAAATCATAATCCCTTTGAATAATTTTAATAAACATACCGTTTCTTTGGCATTGTTTATCCTATGTCCATTCTTCCACCAGGTGATGGAAGCAGGTGGTCTCGACCCTGAGCTCTGACAGAGTAGGTCGTATCTTCTGCTCGCTGATAACGGCTGGTTTGACCCGAGGATATGGACCGTTAGTGGGGGAACTGAAAGAAATTAATGGTATTAGTAAAATAATTATGATAAAACTAGCTTCTGCCAGTGGCTTCGCTCGCTTCCCGCGGGAACTATTTCCCGTACCCGGATAAAAAGCCTATGTTGTTCCTCAAGGTCTATTCTAGCTCTGTACCAAATTTCATCCAAATCGGTTCACTGGTTTAGGTGTGAAAGCGTAACAGACAGACAGACAGAGTTACTTTCGCATTTATAATATTATAGTAGGGATAAAGTCAATATAAGACTACTTGCTTTCAATAGGGGTTACAAGCATGTCCCAAATCAACCCAGCAATTCTTGAGATTAGCACGTTTTAAATATTTTGAATAATACAGGTTCCAGATAAACTTCTAGATATCTGACTGATAATGCAATAGAAGAGTTGTCAAAATGGAAAACATTTCTGTGGCACTATCTGTCAGATAGCTATCTAGATTTTTATCGGGAACCTGTGAAACAGATCCTTATTCATACAGTAGCTTGGTGCATTTACGGTCACAAAATAAACAGATTATTCTTAGTAAATAAATCCAGCTGAAATGTCTCTCTAATATGAAAGTGAGTACTTCAGTCCGTCATCTCGTTTGTAGTTCAACTGTATTTTATATGAACTGTTAACCTTTGTGCCCCTTAATAATGTTTCAGTCCCGAAAATTAATTCAATTCAGATCGTAGACCTATTTTCGCTATTCAATTTCACTCAACGGAATTGCTACTGCGTAGGATGATAAAATGGCTAAACAAAATTATTCTAACATCCATTTTCGCCAAAGAAAATATATTCATTAAGTACTGAGAAACAAATTATTTCTCGTATTATGTTGACGTAATTTCTTGATAATATGACTTAAGCGTTTGAGGAGTTACCACGCTATATTTCGTGAGAAAAGCTTTACTGTCAAATGTGGTTTGATTTCGCTGAAGGTTGAGTGGCAAGGCCTGGTCTAATGAATAGGAAATAAACAGTAGGGTATAACGTCATCTATTATTCTTAGGAACTGTAGGGATTAAGTGCTTATACACGTTCTTACAAGACTTAAATCTTGACAGAGCCTGTCTATCATGTTGAAGCTGTAATGTTTATCCTTTTCCCGATGTCTGGGAAGAATGAATATTAATAAAAAACTTATACTGAAGAATATATACTACATGCATACTAACACATATACCCAGCGCTGTAAGTACGGACCTCCCAGATTGGAGGAGAATTTTGTCTAAAAGTGGAGATTTTTGGGCTGTGACAACGACGACTTTTTTTCTTGAGTAATATTTTTAAAATCATATATTTTTATTTATATTGACGCTATATACTAGATTTAGTCAATTTAAAGAATTTAGTTTATAGTGTGTAAATATATGTAGGAAACATTGTACTTGTATGTATGTACAAATAATAAAATTCTCTCCTTCAAAAAAATATCATCAGAAATACTCACAATTCATATCCAAAGTGAGCGTAGTTTCTATAGGATGAGCTCTTGGATGATTAGAAGCTCTACAAGTGAATGCAGCTCTAACATCAGCTCTTGTTAGTGGTCCCACGTGGAGAACCCCTCGGACTCCATTGGAAGAGAGGGGGGTGGCTGGCGTGTCTGTTTCTACCTCATCCCGAAACCATTTTATCCATGGCCTCGGACGACCTGTATAGAAAAAAAAATGACAGCACAGCAGCACATCCACCTACCTCAATCTGTCAAGCTTTTTCAATAAATTTTCAATCTTATCACAATAGTACAAGCTTAATATTCGATTGGTAAAATTTAACAGATTCGGGTAGGTTGACCTGATGTCGTCTGTACAATATGTGTTGTAGTGAGACTAATTGGGATAATATTTTAGTGCCTGTATGTATATATCTTGAATTTTTCCTTCCTCACACTACTATTATAATAATAATATTTTGAAGTTATCATGCAGTTATCAGTTTCTACACTTCTGCAGGGTAATTTACGCAGAGCGCTTTCATATTATTTGATTTTGATTTTGGCAGTTTAGCTTTCGCACAGGATATTACTTAGGCTCGCAAAAACCGCGCGGCAAATCCACTAGTTTGCACCCTAATTATAACATTCTTTACGATTTATTTCTTTGACCAACATACCAGTGGGTATTGCTATAACTGTGCATGAACTTACCTCCGCTGACATCACATTTCAGCGTGAAGGTGTCCCCTTCGATGTAAGGTCCGACAATGGCTTGCTTCACGTCGCCCTTGTCGTCTGTGATCACCATCTTATTTGGTGGCACTGTTGACAAAACATACTGTTAAAGTCAAAGGTTTTTATTTTGTAAAGCGATTCTTCAAAAGCTAGGCGCACGGTTCCGAGGAGTAGGTCTTACCGAACCGAACTAGCAAGAGACTCCATAAGATTATTTTTAGAAAAAAAAGCGTTTAATTGTCAAATAGAAACAGTCTCGGAAAGCTATGTACATACTGATGTATGACGAAATTGACCTGAAACTTTGGGACTTTTCTATGAACGATAGAGAGGAAAACTTCTGCGTCAATGAGTTAATAAGCAATCGCTAAAAGAGCATTTGGAACCTTATCTTATTAAAACATGAATTCCTATATTTCTGAGAAAGGGTCGACGTTAATAGGTTGCCCTCTAAAATAGATTTTATACTTCTTGAAGAATAACGTTTTCGAATCTTTATCTCATGAACAACCTAAAATCCTTACTATTATTATATTATATTTATATCCTTACTATTAATATTATAAATCGGAAAGTGAGTTTGTTTGTTTGTTTGTTTGTTCCGCTTTCACGCCGTAACTACTGAACCGATTGCTTTGAAATTTTGCAGACGTAAAGTTAGAAGTCCGGATTAAATAATAGGGTACTTTTTATCCCGAAAAAAATAGATATTCCCGAGGGAAAACAAAAATATTGTTTGCTTGATGGATGGATTGTAGATGGCGCTGTGTGTCGAACCGAATTCCACGCGGGCGAAGCCGCGGGCGGAAAGCTAGTANCCGAGGGAAAACAAAAATATTGTTTGCTTGATGGATGGATTGTAGCTGGCGCTGTGTGTCGTTTAAAACCGAATTCCACGCGGGCGAAGCCGCGGGCGGAAAGCTAGTCATTTATAAACACATAAAAGTCATTACTAAGTCCTACTAAGCGGCTTTCTAGAGGCCAAGAACAAATAAATAATTACGTTATTTCAAGTCTTAAGAGCTTTACCTAAACAACCACCATTTTACGAAAACCTAAAAAATATAATATGTTTACAAAAATGAAGGTCGTAGTCCTTATTATTATTAATTATTATCATCAAAATGCGACAGTAACTATGTCTGTCTGTTGTCCGGCTTTCATGGCAAAGCTACTGAACCGATTTAAATGAGATTTGGTACACAGATAGTTTAGAGCCTGAGAAAGTACGTGCCTATGTTATACAAAATGGAATGGAAACGCAGAATGGAAACGCAGAATGGCTAGTCAATAATAGCTCTAATAATTAATTAATAAAGATTTTATATACAAGATTTTTTGCATAGAATCTCTACCAAATTTTTTACAGGATTGCTAACTGTAAAAACCGCATAATAGAAATATGTTTTAGAGGGCTTAATCTCAGTGTCATATCAATATAATAACATATTGCATAATCTTTTATTTAAATTAATCACTGGTATCATATTGCCAAACCCACGTTTGTATTTTGTTGTATTGCAAAAAATCGCATTAGCGCTATTCCAAAATGGCCACCAATAAACTGAACAAACATTTCCCCAATCACGATTAAAATCTAAAATAATAAAAGCAAATTAACATTATAAAATCCCAGTTTAACAAATAAGCTTTAATTATAATTACGAAGTTCATTAATTGTTGTCGATTGTAGGCGAACTAATTGGTCGCCATTGTGCGGTGCGCTCGACCAAGTTGATAGTGACTGTACGAAATACATTCTGTTCTTCGTCACAGTGTATTGGAGTTATTTTGATTAAACTGGCTTTTGTATATTTATACTGAAGTATAATTTGGTGTATTTATAAAATATTCGTCAATATATTTTGTGTGTATCAAAAGCCGTGTTTAATGTGCTAGTTTGTCATCGAACTTTTGATTCATCAAGTACTATAAAAGACGTTAGCCCAATACTATGTTTTGCCATTAAAGGTAGATTGAATGAAAATTATTTATGTTGTTGATAAAGAAAAGGCAAAAAATAATATCGCATCTACCGATATACTAAACCAGTGGTTCTTAACCGGTGGTCCGCGGACCACTAGTGGTCCTCGGAAGCATCTCAAGTGGTCCGCGAGCCATGCTATTAGATAAGTTACAAGAGTCAACACAACATTACCCGACCGCTTCAACGCCCGACTGCGACTAAGACGGTTGCAGTCATTTTACCAACTAGATCCATAAACCAACTGGGTGGTCGGCGACATGACGAACATTTTGACAAATGGTGCCTCAGGACAAAAAGGTTAAGAACCACTGTATTAAACGATTCTACCCGGGTTTAAAGTATGGCAACTGTATTTATAGATATGCATTCCAGTTATTTTATAAGGTATTCAATAACAAACGGCTCGCTAAAAAATACCAAAAATTTTCAAACACACTACTATGTGCTGATCCGACAAGTATGCAACAAAAAATATTGGTATTTCTATCAAAAAAATAAAACTAAATGGCCCAGAACTGTTCGGCATTTACTCTGGCAACATTCTGCTGAACGTTCTGAAAGCATAAAATCCCGGCTAAGGATATCGATAATAGCCATAATATAATTTTCATAGCCCTATTCCTTTACTTTTTATTATTCATTTAGCATTAATTCCATTTTTATTGGACAACTTTTATGTCCAATTATTTTATAATGCTTCCCGTTGATTTGTTTAAGTGAATTCCGTTAATTTTGTGAGGGACGCTTGAAATTGAATGAGGGGCTGATAATATTATGTAAGCTTTTACCTACTTAGGTATTACATACTTTTTTGTTCTTAATGAATATTATAAAGAACAATGGATATATGGCCTCTAGAAATTACTGTACCTGAAATATTTTTCATTATCCTTATCTCAGTTGTATTTCCATTTACGCAGTAATCTACAACCACAACTAAATAATTAATTTATAAATACTGCTCCAAAATCCCAACACAAACATCGCAATAACAAATATTAATTAAACGAACAAAATGTACGAAAATTATCAGAAATTATTCCAAAATTAAAACGGATAACATGATGATAAGATATTCCTTATATTAATAATTTACTAAACATCTGAGATTGTAAGATCTAAAGATCTATTTGATAAAGGAAAGATAGGATCAAAGAAATATTTTGAGATCAAAGTCTATCGGCGTCTATATTATTCGTTTATATCGAAGCGGAGGGCGGAATGAAATAAAAACAGGTCTGTTTACTCCTCGATTTATGATTGGAGGAAATGGACCAAGATGGCGGTCGTGGAAGTGGTTTAAAAACTGTTCTTTTTTCAAATGGTGCAGAAATTCTAGTGCGGTTATTGTTTGAATGGACTTAGTGGATTTATTGACCGTTTTATGTTTTATGGTTGAGGTTATAAAATATAAATTATTGGACAATATTTGTATTTGAATTGTGAAGTTAATAATGGCTTTCTCTTAAACGCAAATTTATACCCAAGTTAGTTTGGCATAAAAGCGCCGGCGATATCACCCGCGTCTCGTGGGAACTACACTACGCACCCAGATAAAAAGTAGTCTATAGCCTTTCTCAATATCTGGCCTTTCTAAATAAATTAGCTATCTAACACTGAAATAATTTTTCGAATCGGGCCAATACTTCCTGAAATTAGCGGGTTTACAAACAAAAAAACTCTTCAGCATTATAACTACTTTCTTTTCAACTAGCTCTATATTTTTTCAGCGTAAGGGTCAATTCACACCGAGACGCGACGCGACGCGACGCGGCTTTGATGTAGCGCGACGCCGCGCGGCGCAGCGCGACGTCTCGCGGCGTCGCAAGACGCATCTTAAAAACAAAGCAAATCGCGAGATGCAGCACCGATCTTGTACGCCGCGCGTCACCGCTGCGTCAAGATGCGTCGCGCTGCGCCGCGCTGCGTCGCGCTACATCAAAGCCGCGTCGCGTCGCGTCGCGTCTCGGTGTGAATTGACGCTAAAAGTACATATCATACATATTAACATGGGCTCGCTGTAGATATTATCTCGAATAAAGGACATTGTGGCACTTGCCGTAAATATAAAACGTGTTTTCTTTGTCTTTGTCCTGTTGCAAAGTAACGTACACTTTAAGTATCATTTAAATTGCCAATTTGCATTTTAGTATTTTTATGGTGCAGTTTTGGTAAAATAATGCTGTTTTAAGTTTAAAAAACGTATGAAATAATTTCTAATGTTAAAATTCATTGTTTTGCATCAAATTGTAATCTCTGATAGTTGTATAATATGCATAAAATTTAATTCGGCATAAATCAAATATTTGAATTCGTATATTAATTTATTAGTCCGCATAAACCTAAATGAAATTGATATCGGTATTTTAAACCGTCTCTCTAATATTTGATTTAATTAATTTGGAATTGTAAACCGTAAACAATTTGATCATAGTTCTAAACTAAATTGAAAACAGTCTAAATCAGCCTTTGTTCGAAATATGAAAATAAAAAAAAACAGACTTCAACAAAAGCCACAGACTAAACAATACCATCCAAAAATACGTTCCAAATTCAATACGAAGGAGGTACAAAGAGACATTTTAATAATATCAATTTGTATAGTCTACGTCCCAAGTGCATTGGAATAATGTCGCCTTTGTATTCGGTCCAAGAGTCGTACTTTGTGCAGCATCCTACGAATAATCTTATTCTCCGTCACATAGCTTTCCTCTTGAGATGTGACACGTTGCTATGGTAACGATGGCCTGTTTGTAGTCCGCAGTGCTCGTTCGTTTTCGGCTAATTACGAAGGCGGAACGATTTGTGTCAGGGTTTAAATTTGGAACGGTCTTTGAAATTGGAACAAGAAAAACAAGATTGTTGTTTATTGAGGATGTGGAACACTTTTGGGATTCAAAAGATTTTTAAACGCGTCCTTTTGCATAGGAAGTGTATTGAGTTTGTGGTAATTTATGAAATCAGAAAATGCTGTAGTTAGATTTGATTATATTTTCTTTAATGAGGATAGTTTTGACTTGTTGATGTTATTTAATTTAATATGTCAATAAGACAACAAAAAATCTGAATTGTGAATTTAAAGACAGACTTAGTGTATACTAATTCCCACACAAGCTAATAGAAGCGATCTTGCATGTATAAATGCCACCCCGTATTGGTGCAGTTGACAGACATCGGTTTTCAAGGGATTGTCAGCTACACTGTCAACTGCACAAAAACGGTACCCTTTTATTTATAAATGCATCCATATAGTACAATCAAACATCACACATACTTCATTACAATCCATTCAATAAAATTCCGCACTTATTTATTTCAGTCTCTCCCTATAACTAATAAGCCATTTTCCACACAGGGGGCATACTTCCCCACTACCTGAAATACTGATACGAAGAAGCAGCATATTTCCTCAGCAGCCGTTCCGCAGTTACTTCATGAATATGTATTCTATGAATGTTTCGAAGTGTGTGAGAATCGTTAAGACGCGTTGTTCTATGTATGTAGTTTTCATTGAGCCTTATTTGAGAATGACTTGGTTTTGTATAGTTAGTTATATTGCACTAGCTTCTGCCAGCGGTTTCACCCGCGTCCCGTGGAAACTACTCGGAGCACCCGGATAAAAAGTAGTCTATAGCCTTCCTCAATAAATGGGCTATCTTACACTGAAAGAATTTTTCAAATCCGACCAGTAGTTCCAGAGATTAGCGCGTTCAAACAAACTCTTCAGCTTTATAATATTAGTATAGATTACTTAGGTATTCTCCGCGGATTCACTCGCATCACGATGGACTTTCCGCACATGGATAAAAAGTTGATGCATTTTCTCAGATTCTAGATAGCAGATATCTGTAGGTAGATCTTATTTAAATCGGTTCAGTTTTTGACGTGTAGGTCAGATAGATAGGGAGGGTTACGGTCATGGCACATTGTACCGGCACGGTCACGGCACAGCAAATAACATGTCGTTTAAATTTGAACATTAAATTGTATGACGTATGATATATTTCATAACAAAGTGAGTTGTTAGATAGGACACCGCGCGCTGACAGCCCGCCGTTGGCTTTTTTGTATTGACGTTATGAAATATATCATACGTCATACGATTTAATGTTCAAATTTAAATGACACGTTATTGGCTGTGCCGTGAACGTGCTGGTACAATGTGCCATGACCATTACTTTTGCATTAATTAGCTCGACAGGATTTTGGCAATTTCTATATTTTAATATAGTTTTATACTTTGTTATTCATATTTTAGTCACTGCAGTCTCCATTATTTAAGGCAAACTGCAGACCAAAACTATCGGCCAATAGTTGGTCAGATAGTTGGTCGACAATTTTGAAGGTTATCGTAAATTCTAACTTTCCAAAAGAAAAAAAAACATTATAGAGCCTTTGTTCATATTCGGTTAAATGTGTAATCAGTCGAAAGCTTTTGATATCGATTTGATGTTTGAATTTCAAATATTACTCGATTGTTGGGTAGTCAGTAGCCGTAAATTGGTTTTAATCACAGAAATATTAATAACAGGAGAAGTGGTAAGTGGGCGTGTCGCTGTCTCCTCGAACAAGCGATCGTACCGCAGTTAATTCGTAAATTCCGTCTCCGCGAACTAGTCTGCACTGTTTTGCTATAAATACATTGCTCCTTCACAACTACGCAAGTTTGTCACTCAGTGACCAGACAAGCAATGTATCTATTGCTTTTACTAAACCGCGCGTGTAGTAGTTGCCGTGTGGTAGGGGAAACTGGAGACACAGGTATCCGATACATTTTCGTCTACAGGGCATATCTCCTTCTTTAAAATATCTATGGTTTTAATAGTTAGTAGTAAAAGCATTATAGTTTCCATTTGTAGTACAAATCAAATGGTTGCGTCGAACTAATTATAGTAATTTAGGGTTCTATCACACAAACGGATTACAAGCATCGCTAATTTGCTACAAACACGCGACGGGCACGTTGCGAAACCGCCACGCGTACGCCCCTTAGCCACTTGCAAACTGCTAGTGTGATTGGGCCCTTATTGAAAGTCGACTTATTAATTCTTTAATCAAACCTATCTCAAGTTTTTGTCTTTCTCTCAAAAAAATATATTTTCAAAAATAACATTATCTCGGTTGGGTTAGCCAGAAAAAAGGCGTCATATACAGAAAGACTGAAACACTTTGCCATGAGCAGTTTAGATAAGAGAAGGCGATTTAATGATGCTTTATTTATGTGCAAAATTTTGAAAAATAATATTGAGTGCCCTAGGCTGCTTGCACTTTGTAACTTACGTGCTCCCTCAAGAATCCCACGCAACTCAATCACTCCACTCTGTCCTCCACATAGACGAACTGTTTTAGGTTCCAACTCACCCTACGCCCGTTTTTGCAAGGTCATAAACAGTTGTAGCGATTTAGTTGACCTGCACCATGACTCACTAGCAAAGATTAAGTTTAAAATCATGGAATCCTTGTCCGATTAGAAATAGAATACTTGCCTTATATTATTTAGTTAAATAATAGGTATGTTTAGTTAGATTACGATAAATATATTAATATGGTGTTTGAGGTGTTTACCTTTAAGTGAGTGTTGCACTTAAATTGTGATTGTAAATAGTTATAAGTATGTATCAGTGTAAACATTCGTTGGTGAACCTAATAAATAAAATAAAATAAAAATCTCTTATTTTTAAATTTAATTTGTTTTAAGTGTATAAATGTACTTATTCCAAATTAATCGTAGCAACAACATACCACAAATATAGGTTTATGTATTATTCTCAGCAACCTCTTACATAATGATCTCCTTCTAAAAACATTATTTATCATACCTAAAAGTAAATTTACCTAATTAGCTTTTCTCATATTTATAGCAGACCAAAATAACAGCTTTCTTATGTAACAAGTAGGTTCCTAGAAATTATTACATCTCGTTTTCTCCATGAATGTTTTCCTAGAACATTGCCATTCAATTTACGAACTTATATCTATAACATTAAGAGCAAATTTAGAATGACTATAAGATACACGTGTTACGTGAAGTTGGATAAAATTAAATTTATCTTTCTGAAAATAGTTTCTTTGAAAATTTGGAAGATAATTATAATTATTTTCTTATAATATAAATAATTGTTTTAGAGAATTAATTAATTTCAAGATTATGTAAAGAATGTGTCTAAAGCAAAAGTCATTTAGGTTAGACAAATTATTATGTATATAAAAGCCGCTACTCTGACAAAAAATTAAGGAAAATAACATTTTCTAAAACACTAAATAACTGATTAGTTCTTACCAAATAACTGTACCTCTCTGTGGTTATTCATATGACGCCACGCGCATGCATAGTCATGTTTTGCTCACATAATTTAACTATCGTGAAGTCACTTATGACCTATTACAGAAATACAAATTTGAAATGAACTATTCTACTCTTTGAAATTCAAGAGGACTCACCAATAACAGTCAAATTGACTCTTGAATTCCTAGTCTGCGCTTGCTTGAAGTCCACCCTACATCGGTAGACTCCTTGGTCGGAAGCCTTCACCCGGTCTACTCCAAGTTCTGCTGGTCTTCTCTCCGGGAGGAAGTATGCTCTTGAGGCGAAGACGCTCTCGTCGGACCAGCGCTCGGCGACGCCGAAGTCTCGTTCACGAGCGTCGACACTGAAAGGAATTTGGTTTTAGATTATCTAGGATTTTTAATAAGATCAGGCAAACATGGAAAAGTCGGCCTATTATTTATACGTTAATTTGAATAGATTTATTTGGACAATTACTTGTTTTGCTTATCCATACCTTAGTATGGATAAAAATGACCAATAATTTATCATTAGCAATTCAAGAATTTTATCAAGAAGAAAGCCTTCAAATTAACTTCTAATTAGTAGTCATTGATCCTGCATCTCATATCTACAGCATTGAATTTAAATAATATTAAACACACACAACAACACTTTACAAAGCCCACATTAACATAACAAATTCAATAACACAACAACGAACTTCTCCAAGACTTCTGCAGAACTCCAATTCAACAAATAATCCAAATTAATTGTTCAATTATCAAAAAGCTCCCTGGCTTTTCGCCAAAAAACTTGGCACATACACAACATTTTTTACACCCAAGAAAGGAAAATTGTTTTCTTACAAAGCTGTTATCAGAACTATATTCCGTTTTATAAGTGAAAATCAAATTAACTGATTAAACTCCAACCCTTGCCAAGTTTCAAGTTGCCCGTTCAATGTTCAAGAGTTTGAGGAGGAAGCCTATCTGGTTCAACTAAGAACTTGTATCTATAGTTTAACTAACGTTCTAGTTATAGAAACCTTAATATTTTACTGATTTACTAGCTGTTAAACGCGGTTTTAAGTACGTTATGTAGTAACGTTTTTGGTACCAATAAAGTATTGTACGAGAAATAGATTTTATCACGAAAATGCCAGATTGTAATGGTGCTTCAAATAAATAAAAAATATAAAAAATTCTTTGTTTCAGACCCAATATAGTCCATACTATACTTTAAACTTATTTTAGATGATTATTCTATTAACAGTTGAGTTCTTTTTAGGGTTCCGTACCCAAAGGGTAAAACGGGACCCTATTACTAAGACTTCGTTGTCTGTCTGTATGTCTGTCTGTTTGTCTGTCTGTCTGTCTCCACGCTGTATCTCACTAACCGTGATAGCTAGAAGGCTGAAATTTTCACAAAGTATGTATTTTCGTTGCCGCTATAACAACAAATACTAAAATGAAAAAAAAAATAAGGGGGATGGGGTACGGAACCCTTCATGCTCGAGTCCGACTCGCACTTGGCCGGTTTTTTTTCAAATGGAAATAGGAAGGTCTAAAATCATTGATCAGGTGAGCCTATTCAATGATTTCAGAACTCCCTCACATACACAGAGAACCACATTATGAACATTCACATTTTTTTCTTGCTTATGAACTTTTTATAAGCTTTTCAGTGAAATGTGAGAGATACCTAACCAGTCAAAGTATTCAAAATCCCCTTTTACTTACAAATCAAAACAGCGTTTTCTAAGAGTTTGCAAGTCTGCTTTGTAACAAAAGTGCATAGCGTGAATGTTTAAAAATCTCTGGGAACGCGCCGTTTCCTCATGAAACTTTCAAAAGCGATATTTGTTTTAAATTCTTTTATGTTCAACTTGTGTTTGTTCTTTGTCTAAGTGGATGGGCGTTTATTTTTCTTTGTTTTCATTTGTTTTTGTGGTATTTTGAGTATTTAAATAGGAATAAACATGTACCTTATGTCCCTCTGCCGGATCTTAGCTACCTCCCTGCTAATTTTCAGTCAAATCAGTTCAGTAGTAAGTATTGACGAGAAAGTGTTACAGACAGACAGAATTATTTTCGATAGTTTCGAGGGATTTTAGCTTTACTTTAAATTAGAGTTACCGTTTAGATTTGCAATTTAACACGCAATACTCAAAAAAACACCATAAATAAAGTCAGCCTCCAATCAGCCATTTTCTAATATTGGTCCAAGAAAAACATACACAGAAGAAAAAAAAAGCAAAACTGTCAATAGACAACGAAAAACCGTTTTCTTATCCGTCTAACAAGCACAAATTACGATACAACCGGTCAAATAGCAATGATAATATTATACCAAAACTATGTCTTTCCCTTTTACTTAAAAGGCACCTTTAATCTCCAAATAGGGTTCAACGAAGCTTGAGTCACGACCCTTTTAAGGTACCTCATCTATACTAGGAATGGTTCTGAGAAATGGACTCTCGAAAAGTAGTGCAAGCTCAGTCTATCTTGTGTTTGTGCATATTGAAAGACGGTTCGTGATTATATGGAGATAGTGTAAAGGTTTGTGCATATCTGCTTGTAGTTGCAAAATTTCTCGGTAGGTGACGGTATTGAAATGTGCAGAAATAATGTCGTCAAAATTAACAACAAAATTAAAAACATGTAGACCTATGTGTAAAAGTATTACTTTCAGTAAAGTTATGCTATCAATAAAATCTGATTATTCCTTATTTGAAACTACTTAAGAGGCTATGCAGAGTTCACTATTTATTAAGTTAGATACCTATATTTAACATAATGGTTAACCTTTTATCTTTACTTTGTTTGTTTGTTTGGTTGTAATTAATAGGCTCAAAAACTACTGGACCGATTTTAAAAATTCTTTCACCATTCGAAAGCTACATTATCCATGAGTGGCATAGGCTATATTTTATCCGGGTACGGGCAGTAATTCCCACGGGATGCGAGTGAAACCGCGGGAAAACGGCTAGTAGAAGCATAAACAAATAACCCACCGAATTCATAAACGGTCGTTCCCAATAACCTATCTATCTCTGGATATGCTTACTAGAGATAGAATTTTGACAATAGCCCCATACAAGTAATGTCAGATTCCTATCTCTAGTAAGCAAATCCAGAGATAGACAGAATATTGAATTCCACAGTAAATGTCATCCTATTGTTGCCAAAGTCAAATATTTTCATTTTCAATAGCTCTTATTAAGTTAACACTAGTTGCACGTTCCCAATTGTAAGAAATATCTTTACAGTACCTTCCAAAGTAGGTACCAAAAGTACCAAGTGCGATATAATGTGCACCAACCTTAAGTTCGAAAGTTCACATCTGTTGCAACGTCAAAGGAAACATTTGATACTTTTTGTAGCGATGCACTCGATGCACTCAAAACTTTTTCGTATGCATCGACGGATGCAAAAAGTACGTTCAAAGGATAAAAAACTTGTGCCTGCAGTATTTTTAGTTTAAAAATATTCGATTACTGGTTTATAGGCTGATTTTTATTTTACATCGGGTTTTGGTTTAGTAATGAAATCCGCCATGTTGGGTAGCCGAAGTTTTGTATGGCTTTCCAAAATATAAAGTGCATCTAAATATTGTAATGCATTTATATTTTTCAGGTTTATTCGTGTTTTCGTGATATACAATCCCAAAAAATAGTTAAGGAAATAGATATTTACGTTTGTAACGTAACAACATTTAATTTTTTATGCTCATATAGTGAGTGATTTCACCCAGTCTATTCAATTGGATTTCTCCCCGTTGTTCAAGGAAATACCTACCAACATCTAGGTTTATGAAAGTAGGTACCTATAACCTTGAAAATATCTAACTGCGGAAATCAATATTCTGTCTATCTCTAGATTTGCTTACTAGTGATAGAATTTTGACATTAGCCCTATACAAGTAATGTCAAATTCCTATCTCTAGTAAGCAAATCCAGGGTTAGATAGGTTATTAGGAACGGCCGTAAGACATTATTAAAAAATACAGCCGATAGGTGACTGCGATTGCAAAAGTTTAGTCAAAACGAGTGTTTGGAAAATTAAAATGGTTATTGAAATTACTTTGAACCGACTTTAAGATGAACTTCGCTAACTTCGGGCTCTCTTCACCAAGTTTATACAAAATTAGTATTAAAATTTTGATATTCGGGAAACTGTTCCAAAAGTCGATTATGTTAAAATTATTATGGCTAGCAATAAAGATTGATTTTTAATTAAATTGAACTAGGATTTTTATATCGTGGATCTACCTCATGTTCGCTTGTCTGCGAGGATATAATATGTTTTAAGATTCCTATCACATAAGTCAAATAAAGTTATCATAATTATGCCACAGTAGCAACCATTGGAAATTGGCACGACTGGAGCCCCTTAAACGCTATGAGATTATTCGAAAGAGTTACCTACCGCGGCCGTGGTATGTACCACGGCCGCGGTAGGTAACTCTTTCTAAAAAGCCTCAAAAGGAACACGGTGGGTTTCAGTTAGCTAGAGTCATTCTTTTACGCTGCACCCACAGTGGGAGGGAGGGTCTTATGATATCCCACCTAAAAAAAATCCTTTTAAATCCACATACTTACGGATGCATTAATACAAAAATAAAATTGAGATAAAAATATTATTCAAAAAATCTTACCTATAAATAGGCGTGCCCAGGTCTTCCCGGTACCACAGCACAAGCAGCACGGCGTCGTCTTCGTCCTGTGTCGCGATGTCGCACGGCAGGTACACCGGCTCGCCGGCCACGGCTACTACTTGTGTCATCGGCACTGTGGACAAGGAAAATTTTTATTAGTACTAGTCCGCGGTTTTGATGATGATGATGATGGCATCCTAGCTGATTATCGGCCAGGGCGGCTATTCTCATATAAGGAGATCAGCCAGCTGTGCAGGACATATTATAGTGCACAAGCATTTGCGCAGACACAGGTGCACTCTAGGGAGTGCACACGTTGGTCTAGCGGTCTTATAGCCGACTGATGTGCACGAGGTCTCGGGTTCGATTCCCAGGACGGGCCGAAATCGCTTTGTGGGTTTTAGAAACTTTCACAAAACAGCCTCGGAGAGCACGTTTTAATGTCGGTCCTGCACCTGATCTCTCTTTGGTAGTGTCGTATTGCCGTTACATCGGGCTATGAGAGTAAGGGAATAGGGAATGCACCTGTGTCTGCGCAAATGATTGTGCACTATAATATATCCTGCGCAGCTGGCTGATCTCCTTATATGAGAATAGCCGCCCTGGCCGNTCTAGGGAGTGCACACGTTGGTCTAGCGGTCTTATAGCCGACTGATGTGCACGAGGTCTCGGGTTCGAT
Source organism: Heliothis virescens (assembly GCA_002382865.2). NCBI lineage: Eukaryota > Metazoa > Arthropoda > Insecta > Lepidoptera > Noctuidae > Heliothis > Heliothis virescens. The sequence continues at coordinate 2,163,968 of NWSH02000329.1, read as the reverse complement.
TCCCAGGACGGGCCGAAATCGCTTTGTGGGTTTTAGAAACTTTCACAAAACAGCCTCGGAGAGCACGTTTTAATGTCGGTCCTGCACCTGATCTCTCTTTGGTAGTGTCGTATTGCCGTTACATCGGGCTATGAGAGTAAGGGAATAGGGAATGCACCTGTGTCTGCGCAAATGATTGTGCACTATAATATATCCTGCGCAGCTGGCTGATCTCCTTATATGAGAATAGCCGCTGTGGCCGGTAATCGGCTAGTTTTCTGTTCCCTGCAATGTTCCGATTACCATTAAGTTTGACGAACACTTTACAAATAAGCAAAACAAAATCTAAAATTTTTGATTACTGACAATAGACAAAATTAAATCGTGTCGATATTTAAGTGTTAACGCATGTAAAGATTTCAAAACTTATAAAACGCACCATAATAATTACGCAAATTCACATTTTCACTTAATATGAACACATTTATATCACTACAAATATCCTAAAATCTAAAATTACAACAACGAAAAATGTTTAACTTTGATTACAAAATGGCGCGTCTTCATTTTCAAATTCGAATTTATTTATTTATTTATTTATGCTAAAACGGTTACATACACCAATTACATTAGCATAGAAAC
>NWSH02000329.1:2133077-2155448 GCA_002382865.2 Heliothis virescens | reverse complement strand
TTTGTTTGTTACCGAAAAATGTTTGTAGTTTGGCTACTCATGGATAATAGGTACATGTATTTTTCATAGATAATTGACGGAATCCTTCATGCGCGAGCCCAACTAGCACTTGGCCGGTTTTTCATAAAGGCGGCGCTATATGTATGACAGCCGTATGTTACAGTCAAAACTCTTTACCAGTCCAAGCGTCTATTAACTGGTTATAGTATAATACTGGCTTTTGCACGCGGCTTTGTCCGTGTTTACTCGTCTCAACTTCATGGATTCTACATAATGGATTATACACATATATATATTTAATGGATATACAGGTATTACATTGATTTATTGTGCATGCTGTGGTGTCCTATAAGTGAAGGAGTACACTAACAACATACCCATTGCTTATAATATGTTTTGTTGGAGATCCTAAATTAATAAATAAATTCTCGGTGGGTTTCAGGCTATCTATATCCGATGTCATCCGAATTGATCCAGTCGTTTCAGTTTTAACATGTAACAAATATCAAACTTATACATTTATAAGATTAGTATGAGCTCCTAGAAAAGATCAGTTTCTTGCTAAATCTATACTAATATTATAAGGAGGTAAAATTGTTTGTAAATTTGTAAGTTTGTTTGTAGGGGGTAATCTCTGGAAGTAGTGAACCGATTTAAAAAAATATTTCACCATTCGAAAGCTACATTATCCACGAGTGACATAGGTTATACATATTTTATCTGGGTACGGGCAGTAATTCCCACGGGACGCGAGTGTAACCGCGGGAAAACGGATAGTAGTTAATACAAGCTAAGATTCCATTAGGTGGGTATAGCGATTCTAAACAGTATTTTAATCAACCCCAAAATTGAAATGGTTTTTAGAGTTGTTTTCTATGGTCATACAACGGCTAAGAGTACACATATGAAAAAACTGCAAGGAATTGAATTTTAGCAACGGACTATCTATTCATTTCTAGACCAATACGGAACCATGATAAATATGGTGGGCATAAGAGGACTATAGCTTAGATAGCCATAGAATCTGTCCAATTGCGATCGAATTCTAGTGAAACCAAAACATTATTTCTCTTTGTATTTAATATTTTGGGTTATAATAAGAACTTTGACAGGCGTGTATTTTGTCAATTTTATTATCTTCTCAACTTTGAGTGTTTTGACTGATATAATCAGTCAACATAATTTTTGTCTGAATCAGTTAATGAAATCACTTTGAACCTGCTCAATTGAGCAGAACGTCAAAAGTGTGCGCTTAAAACTGCGTGTGACTGATTCTGCTATAAGAAATTACTTTCGACTGATTAAGTGTTTTGACTACAACATTGTAAGGCATTCTACTCAATGCAGACGACCTTAGTCTTAGGAAAAGAATACCTACTCCAATAAAACNACTGCGTGTGACTGATTCTGCTATAAGAAATTACTTTCGACTGATTAAGTGTTTTGACTACAACATTGTAAGGCATTCTACTCAATGCAGACGACCATAGTCTGAGGACAAGAATACTCCAATAAAACTCCTTCTTGGTTTTTATGCCGAGCAAGAGGATGCCATCCTTGTTTTTCACCTGAATTATGTACAATTATGAGCAGTATGGAAATAGTTTATGAATAAAAATATACTTTCAATAATTTAAAACTGGCAGCTTATAGACCAAACTATCGGCCGACTAGTTGGGTATGCGCGCGCAGAAGTTTTACATACTGTTCAAGCCTTCGACCGATAGTTGGCCGACTATTTGATTGGCCAATCGGTCAAACTTTTTAGTCGGGCCGATAAAGTCTGCTCAATGTGCGCGCTCCCATACATCTCCGTACATTTCAAACGACCGATCAAACTATCGGCCGATGAAAAAATCTGCAGTGTGCGAGCGCTCTTAGTCTTTATAAAATATTGTTGAGCTTGCTGCTTGCTTTAGAACTAGTTTGTTAAGAAGTGGCTAATTAATCTATAGGAGGGGTTGAGTGGAAGTGTTTTGTACTGAATGAGGATTTTGTAGGGTAGCGCTGTTGCTAAGTGGCTTAATTACAGGATTTTTAGCTAATTAGCCTTATTTTATGCGAAATGATTTATTTCTAGCTTCTCTTAAATATGATAGATAATGTTACTGTGCTTTTACACCGGCGGATTTTCTGAAAAGTTTTTATAAGCGATACGGCTCAGTCGGCACGGGCGGATAAAAATCGCATAAAAATGGCGATAAAGGGACAGATTTTTGTCGCTTTGAAAATGTCGCTCGTATCCACTCGGTTTTGAAATCTTGCGGAAAATCCACCAGTGTAAAAACGCTGTAACTCATGTAAATCAGACAGACAGAGAGAGAGAACGAAGTCTTAGTAATAGGGTCCCGTTTTACTCTTTGGGTACGGAACCCTAAAAATGATATAAGCAACAAAATGTATCTATAAGCACATAATACAGATTGCATCAGTATCTTCAGGTATGTCAATAAGCTTGATCAGGTTACAATTACGGAGTAATTAGATTCGTAATTATTGAGGTCGATTAATATGGAATTAGCGTGTATTAGTCAGGAGTCAGCCTTTATAGAACATCTGCAATTTACTAGTTATGTTTGAATTTTAAAGAACGTTACTTGAAAGATGCCATTCGATATAGAAGAATGGATGGATGAAATAAATGCTGTGCTGATCCCAATAAAAAATGGGATAAAAATAAGAGGACGATAATGAATTTTACTAATAGGGAGTGGCTCAGGATGGAGCAATATTAGGTTTCAAAAATTCTGTTTAGCACGTTTGTGTGCAAAAGAAAGAAAGAAGAGTGGAGAAGTAATAGAAAACGATATACGACACCAAGAAGATAACAAAGAAACAAAACACCCACCACCCACCAAACCCATCCAACATTCCCAGAATTTCCCCAACCATCTCATATCATGAAACATGCATGCCAACTAAACGTCCATAGACGTTATTATTGAATATCCCCAGTACTGGTTACGCTTGCAATGGAAATCGCTCCTGAGCGTTGCCTTGCGGAAACGTTATTAATTTCCGAATGTCGCACGATGTCGGCTATGTACGTTTTGAGGCGGTTAGACTGTATTTTGGAATGAAATATGTCCTTGTTACGTTATAGTTTTATGTTAGGTTTGTATTGGATTTGGGATATATTGTTTTAGGTTAAATTGTAGCCAAGAGCAAAAGTGCGTCAAGTTTTCATTACAGCGTAATTAATGCTAGTGCTACTCTTGGAAGTCTTCTACGAGCAGTGTGTACTACATACATTTTACGCAGGTTTATTCAGTATGATTATTTTATTGGTAGCTTTTAGTATATTCCGAATGTGAAGCCATAATAACCCAAAAGTTCATTGAAGGTCACACGAATCAGTTAGTCGAAGTCACTCAATTCGTGTTCACGTGTCACCATAGAACGATAACCTTGAAATAAAGTTCTAGTGCTAGCTATAGTCGTAAACTGTAGAATCGATTTCTAATCTGGATACACCTACTATAGGTAAATGCCATTAATATTAATAATGAACAATAGAAACAATTGAAGCTAGCAACAATTGAAGCTATAGCTGCATGAGCCTTACCGCGAGGTGTTTGTTTGCCCAGGTAACTGGGTTGAAAAGTTTAGATAAGCAGACATTCCATGTAAAAAACTGTGAAACACTGCGGTTATTATTTTGGAAGCCAACCTTAACATAATTGAGAAAAGCAGGCAGATAGATAGAAACAAGACAGATGATGCATTAGACAATCTATTCATAATAAAGAATTTCTATTTGGTAACAGTCATAGAAGAACAATACAATTAATGCCCCAACATTTACTTTAATCCCTCCATCATTACAAGTAAACTTAAAATGTTCATCACCATAACAGTCACGGCGCCAGTTCCAGTAGACCCATAATCTTGTTTAGAAACCTTTCCAGTGCGAACGTGTTCGAATAAATCCTATTTCGTAACTGTGACGTTGGCATCCCTGAAAATACCCAAAATTTGACTATTCAGTACAGACACACGGGAAATCGAGTTAAGCTCTGATGTTTAGACATCGTCCGTGTTGATGTTATTTTGAACGAAATGGTGTGTTTGAGATGTAGTTTGATATTGTTTTTATTAAAACATATTTTTATCAAAAATTCAATGTCTAAAAGTCAGTAATTGTTATAACGATATCGCTGAATGTAAACGTCCGTCATCATCGGCCCCAAAAACATTTTTATTTTACCCTGCAAAATAGTTTTCAAAAATCAAATCCTTTAACGTTTTCCACTGTTGCTGCTATAACAAAATTGTTCCAAAAATCGCAAACATCTCAGACTTGGGCATCTAGCAACGTCATATTGATATATCTTAAACAAAGACAGTTGCCATTTAGTGGAATAGAAGGCACTGGAGTATATTTTTAATAGTTGTAAGTAAAATGCTATAAAGTAGCATGTCCAACACAAGCATGAAGGTTTTAGTGCGCGGCTGACCCCGCGGTAGAGCCATTAATTAACTTTTACGGCACGTGTCGCGGTTTCTATTCGGGCACAGAACCAATAGTTTTATAGCCTAAAAATACCGGGTTTGGGACTAAAATCACAGTGTTAGGAAACCTACTATCAACAAAGGTTCAATATTACCTCGTACAAAAATACAATTAACCAATAGTGATAGTTCTGAGATAACACATAAGAAATACCGTAAGCCAACCTCTCAAATAGGTCTATGTTATCAAGGTTCAATCTAGGAGAGATACTAACAGTTTCTGAAATAGCTCTAAAATTCGGTAGTAACACCTCCAACCTCGCTTATTTCACTAACGACACTATGTAAATAAGGTAATCAACACACCTAATCCAATCTTTTTGTCGTCGTACCAAATTGCTCAAAAACGATATTACTCCCAAACTGCAAGCACAAACTGGCAAAAAGCTTAATAAAGTACCGATATCGCAAAAGGAAATGGCTCCACTCCTATTCAAAAACGTTGCTAACCCAAATTGAACTCTGACAATGATATTATAAAGTCCAATTTGCATCGCCATGTATTATCCAAAGTTGGGATCTGAGGACGGTAGTGGGACATCATTTGAATAATTAAAAAGCGGCTTTATCTATTTATTCAGTTTCTCCCAAAAGTTGTCGAGTTGCATTGTGTCCAATCTATAGGCGAATTTGAGGGTGCTTTAGTTCGCTACAGCGCTGCTATTCTCTGGAGAGCTTTTGACAGAAGTGGGCTTTGCAGCCGTCAAAATAGATTCCACTGTATTTGCGGAATGTAAAAATGTTTTTAGATTTTTATTTGTTGTGAAATTATGCTCGCGCCGAATCCTCCGAGATTAGTAATATAGTTCTTTTATACACATGTAGTTACGCATAGATGTCACCACTCGTACACTAAAGTTCAGAGAAACTTAAATTTTAATGTAGGTAGGTATTGATAAAGTAAAAAGAAATCATTTGCGGGTAGGCGGTGTTTAGTTCCGCTCTCGCATTTTGTCGCAGCTCATTCGCTTTTTAGTGCTCCACCACTCAACACCTATTAGCAGCTGCGAATTGTGTTCCCAAAAAATAAATAATAATAATGCCGAAACGTAAAGGTTCTGGGTCGCGTGAGGATGATATAAATCATTATAGAAAGAAAATAAAAAAGTTAGAACGCAAAATCCGCGAACGACAATCCAGTGTTTGCGAAAGCGCTTCAAAAAGTGCATCGGAACCAGAACAGGATGTGTTTTTACTCGACGAGGAATATGGAGCAGGTACTTACCTTTTTTTTTCTTAATAAAGTGCTGTTTATTTGGTAATTATGACCCCTACGTATTTACGTAGGACAATAATATGCAACCTGAACATGTCATTGGGGCTGTTCCACGCATTGAACTACGGTTGGCGTTCCTTCCATTGGGGATTGTAACCTAACCTTAATCATTTACGGACTATCGAGCCCGTTATAATTTCTTAGTAAGTTATCGAACTTACCCACTAAAATTATCATATTGATGATAATTTTCAGATACACCTGCATTACTTCCCGATGATTGGCTATTAGATTGGACCGAAAGTGAAGTCGTCCATGAAAACTCGAGCAATGTTCCTGAACCGGAACCAGGCCCTAGCACCGCCCCAGAGGTACCTCCTCAGGAACATACCACCGTTAGTGACCCAAATACTGCAGAGTTGGACTCGGAGATTTTGGAAATTCTGGGCGATGATCCTAGCAATACCAATACATACGGTCCGGAAATACGATCTGAGCTCGCAAATCGTTTACTACATGTAACGCAGCAGGGTCTCAGTAAGGAACTTCGTAAAAATCTTATCTCTAAATACCTATTGCCAAAAAATTGCGCTCAAATTGATGCACCCAAATTAAATTTAGAGATCAAGGCGGCTATTCTTGATGCCGCTATTAAACGCGACAAGGGCATTGAAACCAAACAAAAACAAATGTCTAGTGCAATAGCCTGTTTATCCCAAATTATTAATTCCCAATTAAATTCCGCATCAAAAAATAGCGAATTATTGCAAAAGTTAATGGACGTAAGCCGAATTCTCTGTGATCTGCAGCACGCAGATTCCATAACAAGGCGTAATTTCATTTTATTCGCCCTTAAGAGCGATATGAAAGAACACCTGAAGAACACTCATGTAGATACATTCCTTTTTGGTGAAAACTTACCGGACACGTTAAGATCCGCCAGGGCGGTCAATAAATCAGGAATTGAACTGAAAGCAGATTCTAACAACAAACCGGCAATCAGAAAGGGAACAGCCACAAGGCCTTTAAACCGCAAGGCTCCCCCCCAGTCGCGCAGGCCGCCTGTGGGGACGGGGCCGCCAGCACCGAGGAACCGCGAGCCTGCAGCGTCGCGAGCTCCATACCCCCCGCCGCCGACACATCAGCAGCCGCCGCACGCGCACTCATCGAGAACGTCATCGCGACCTCACCCCCGCCGCCGCTATTAGATGATGCAGTTAAGTATGCCGGTCGTTTATCCCTATTCTATGACCAATGGGCTACTATTTCAAATGATCGTACAATACTTTCATGGATTCGAGGTTACAAAATTCAATTCACTTCACCTGTTGTTCAATATAATGTCCCTGCGAAGCCAATTTATACGGATACCGAAAAAACTCTTTTTATAGAAGCAATTAGTGATCTTCTTAAAATAGGCGCCATTTCTGAATGTCTCCCATGTGACAACCAATTTATATCAAGTATTTTCTTAGTCCCAAAACCAAATGGCAAGACACGATTTATTTTAAATTTAAAAAATCTAAATAAGTTTATAAAGACTGAACATTTTAAGTTAGAAGATTTAAGAACAGCTTCAAAAATGGTAACAATTGATCTAAAGGATGCATATTTTTTAATTAGTATACACGAAGAATCTAGAAGATACCTGAGATTCTGCTACGAGGATAAAATGTTCGAATTTAATGTCTTGCCATTCGGACTCAGTACAGCCCCATATATCTTCACAAAGATATCCAAACCTATAGCTAAATTATTAAGAAGTGCGGGTTTCCTGTCCACTGTATATTTAGACGATTGGTTACTTTTTGGATACTCCCGCCAGGAGTGTTTAATTAATATGGAGTTCACAAAAAACCTATTAACGTCACTTGGTTTCATTATTAATGACAGCAAAAGCGTTTTGTGTCCTTCAACAAAATGCAAATTTCTGGGTATGATTATAGACTCTTCAAAATTTGAGGTTAGTTTACCACAAGATAAAAGGTCACGAATTAGGTCTCAACTTGAGACGTTTTCAAAATTAAAACGTTGTAAAATTAGGGCGTTCGCTCAACTACTAGGGTCATTGGTGTCCTGTTGTCCAGCCATTGAGTATGGATGGCTACACACCAAAGAAATGGAGAGGTGTAAATACCTTAACTTGAAAGATCATGATGATTATAATCGTTTTATGCATTTACCTGAAGCACTGCAACCAGATTTTAACTGGTGGCTTAGTAAAATAGAACATTCTATCCATAGGATAAAAACTGATGTCTATCAAGTTGAGATATTTTCTGACGCCTCAACGACGGGGTGGGGGGCGGCTTGCGGAGGAAGATCCGCGAGCGGTCAGTGGTCAATGACGGAACGAGAACGCCATATTAATTACTTAGAAATGCTCGCTGCATTCATAGCTCTAAAAATATTTGCTAAAGGTTTTTTTAATTGTCAAATACTACTACGTGTTGACAATTCAACGGCAGTAGCATACATAAATAAAATGGGGGGTATACAATACCCACATCTTACACAAATAACTCGTGATATCTGGAACTGGTGCGAGAGTAAAAATCTATTCATTTTTGCTTCATACATTAAGTCAAGTGACAATAGTATTGCAGATTACGAATCACGAAGAACCCACCCGGACATTGAATGGGAGTTGTCCGACTGGGCTTTTGAAACACTCACTTGTACTTTGGGTCACCCGAATATTGATTTGTTTGCGAGTCGCATCAACAATAAGTGCGACACATACATATCATGGCACCGCGATCCTGACGCCTTTGCCACAGATTCTTTTACAGTTTCTTGGTCAAATTATTTTTTCTATGCTTTTCCGCCATTCTCGGTCATATTAAAGACACTAAGAAAAATAATTACCGATAGAGCACGAGGTATCATGGTTGTGCCACTCTGGCCCACCCAGCCATGGTATCCCTTGTTTAGATCCTTACTCATATCAGAACCTGTAACATTTCCACCTAAAAGCCACGCTTTATTATCCCATTCCAGCTCCCGGCGGATACACGACTCGATTACCCTGGTGGCAGGAACATTATCCGGAACGCATTTTCAAGGAGAAGTATACCCAAATCATCACTTGACATAATGCTAGCATCACTGGCACCTAATTCTATGAAGTAATATGAAGTGTATTTAAAGAAATGGTGGGATTTTTGTAGCAACAATTCAGTAGACATTTACAATGCATCTGTACCTACAGTAATTTATTTTTTAACTCAAGTCTTTAATGATGGTGGTCAGTATGGGACCCTTAATTCATGCCGATCAGCTTTATCGTTGATCCTAGGTCCAGTTGTATCCAATGATGATAGGTTAAAAAGGTTTTTTAAAGGGGTATTTCGATTAAAAACTCCAAAACCCAAATATGATGTTACCTGGGATACCAACCTTGTTTTAGATAAATTAAGTTCATGGCACCCTAATGAAGAATTAACTTTAGACAAACTTACATATAAAACTATTACATTATTAGCTATTTCGACGGCACAAAGAGTACAAACTCTTTCAAAAATAAAACTCACCAATATTCAAAAGTCCCCACAATGTATTATTATTAAAATCCCCGACTTGATTAAGACCTCTAAACCAGGTTGTCATCAACCAGTCATTAACTTACCCTTCTTTTTAGAAAATATATCGATTTGTCCGGCTTCAGTCTTACTGTGCTATATAGAACGCACCTCAACATTAAGAACATCAGATAATGTATTTATAGGATTTAGAAAACCTCATAAGATTGTAGGGACACAGACGCTTAGTCGCTGGATAAAGCACACGCTCAGCGAGTGCGGAGTCGACACCGGCGTGTTCAGCGCACACAGCACGAGACACGCTGCGTCGTCTTGTGCGCACTCGCTCGGCGTAAGCTTAGATGTGATCCGCAAAACAGCAGGCTGGAGTAGGAATTCCATGACCTTCGCAAAATTCTATCATAGGTCTGTCATAAAAGACAATAATGATAATACTCTAGCGGAAGCAATTATAAAAAATAAAAATCAACCCAAGTAATGATTATAGTAGTAGTTAGATACTTACCTATTTAGTGAATAATATTTAATTCTATAATACCAATTTAAAATACCTCTTACACAGCCAACTGCGATAGTTACTATAATAATAATTATTTTTCAGATAGGCATATTAGATATTTATCTACATAGTTTACGTTGGTGATTTGTTTTCTATCAACATCGTTAAAAATCGTTGATTACCTAATTCAGCATATTAATGTCTTGTTACTGTATATACTTACTGCTCATATGTATAAAAATAAAGCCATATCAGTTTATTATTGACACAGATTTTCATTGATGATATTCCCGCCCTAGACATACTCTCAAGGTCTACATGTGTATAAAAGAACTATATTACTAATCTCGGAGGATTCGGCGCGAGCATAATTAATGATTAAACGAACTTACCTGTACGTGAAGTTCTATCATAATTATGCTCGCGCCGAATCCGAAGAGATTAGTAATCCCACCCTCCCGATGGAACCTATCATAACCCCTTATACCATAGTCCGGAAATACATCAATGAATTACAGGATTTCTCACTCTAAACTAAATGAGCTGCGACAAAATGCGAGAGCGGAACTAAACACCGCCTACCCGCAAATGATTTCTTTTTACTTTATCAATACCTACCTACATTAAAATTTAAGTTTCTCTGAACTTTAGTGTACGAGTGGTGACATCTATGCGTAACTACATGTGTATAAAAGAACTATATTACTAATCTCTTCGGATTCGGCGCGAGCATAATTATGATAGAACTTCACGTACAGGTAAGTTCGTTTAATCATTAATTATCCTCGTGTTTCTATTTCCTAGAAAAAGGAAAAATGCTTAGGGGATTTTAGAATCCTCGGTTTTAAATTACCTGTGTTGGAAAAATGGTTTGTTTTAATGAAATAAAATTGTGAGCGTGTTATTGCATTGTCCTTGTGTTAACTTTCATCATTTTCCAATAAAAAAAACTGTTAGATTTTAGACATGTATTTTAGGTCTAGATTTTTAAATAAAGAATTTATGTTCAATAAAATTTTGCTTTGAAGTTTTCTTTGTTATTTTTTGTTCACTTTGTGAATACAAGCAGTCTATTGTCACCTTAGAGAGTGACATTGATAATTGGTACAAAGCTTTTAAAATAAAAACTAAAAAGTTTTTATCGAAAATACAATAGAATTTAACAAATACCTTTTATTGTAGTCTAGAATGAAAAAACATGAAGTATTTTTAAATATTTGACTGCAAGAATGTTAAGCAGTTTTGATATGAATGACATAGTTTTTAGGGTTTCGTACCCAAGTGGTAAAACGGGACCCTATTACTAGGATTTCGTTGTCTGTCTGTCTGTATGTCTCCATGCTGTCATTAACTGTGATAGCTAGAAAGCTGAAATTTTCACAAATGATGTATATCTGTTGCCACTATAATAACAAATACTAAAACAATAAAAAATAAATTATTAAGGTCCCCATACAATAAACGCGTGAAACCGCAAATTATAATTTTGTTATTCATACATTTGTATGAAGAACAACGTTATTTTTTGCTGCCGAAAAATGTTTGTATTTTGGCTAGTTGTAGGTAATAGATACGTTCATTTTTCATATATAATGGTACGGAACCGTTCGTGCGCGAGTCGAACTCGCACTTGGCCGGTTTTTTAATACTATGGTACCGGTTAAGCCAAAAGAAGAGAAAACGCAAAATACAAGCTGCAACAGACCACCAAGAATCCATATTTCATTTCAAAATCCCAATCCAAGATGATCACGACGAAACAAAGCGTGTCCAAGACTAAGATAGCTTAAGTATCTCGTTCGTGTAACAGTTGCGGGCAGAATATAAAATGGTTGCACGTACGCCAAACATTGGTTCGCAAACACTTCGTTTAAACATGTACAGCAAACAATTGGAGGCTTGGTACAGCTTGGACGCTGGTCTGTTTACCAGTGATCGGTTGGTTAAGATTTTCATGTTTGTGTTGCGACGGAACTCCTTTAGTGAAATTCCGATCAGCTGTAACTTGCAACACATCACGTTGCACGTGTTATTTTTGGGAATGTTCTTGGAATTGGTTTGGTTGTTAGTTGGGTGTCGGTTTGTGTTTGGATTTGAATACGAGTGAAAGAACGAACGACGAATATAGATTAAATTCAAACCTGCTTCATAATACACGTGAATTAAGTAGAAGTAAAACAAGCGGACGTCATGTAAATAATCATCATCATCATTTCAGCCATAGGACGTCCACTGTTAAACATAGGCCTATGTCCCCCATTGACTTTCAAAAAGACCGGTTGGAGGTGGTATGTAAATAATAACTTATTGTATTTTTAATACGAGCGTTTTTTTGTGGTTTACTGCCAGTGTTTGTCATATTAATCTTTTATTTAATCTAAGCACACCTTCTGGTTAAAGAAACAATTTAAGTTTATAGAGATAATTCATTAAGACGCTTTAAAACTCTTAAAANCGCGAGCATAATTAATGATTAAACGAACTTACCTGTACGTGAAGTTCTATCATAATTATGCTCGCGCCGAATCCGAAGAGATTAGTAATCCCACCCTCCCGATGGAACCTATCATAACCCCTTATACCATAGTCCGGAAATACATCAATGAATTACAGGATTTCTCACTCTAAACTAAATGAGCTGCGACAAAATGCGAGAGCGGAACTAAACACCGCCTACCCGCAAATGATTTCTTTTTACTTTATCAATACCTACCTACATTAAAATTTAAGTTTCTCTGAACTTTAGTGTACGAGTGGTGACATCTATGCGTAACTACATGTGTATAAAAGAACTATATTACTAATCTCTTCGGATTCGGCGCGAGCATAATTATGATAGAACTTCACGTACAGGTAAGTTCGTTTAATCATTAATTATCCTCGTGTTTCTATTTCCTAGAAAAAGGAAAAATGCTTAGGGGATTTTAGAATCCTCGGTTTTAAATTACCTGTGTTGGAAAAATGGTTTGTTTTAATGAAATAAAATTGTGAGCGTGTTATTGCATTGTCCTTGTGTTAACTTTCATCATTTTCCAATAAAAAAAACTGTTAGATTTTAGACATGTATTTTAGGTCTAGATTTTTAAATAAAGAATTTATGTTCAATAAAATTTTGCTTTGAAGTTTTCTTTGTTATTTTTTGTTCACTTTGTGAATACAAGCAGTCTATTGTCACCTTAGAGAGTGACATTGATAATTGGTACAAAGCTTTTAAAATAAAAACTAAAAAGTTTTTATCGAAAATACAATAGAATTTAACAAATACCTTTTATTGTAGTCTAGAATGAAAAAACATGAAGTATTTTTAAATATTTGACTGCAAGAATGTTAAGCAGTTTTGATATGAATGACATAGTTTTTAGGGTTTCGTACCCAAGTGGTAAAACGGGACCCTATTACTAGGATTTCGTTGTCTGTCTGTCTGTATGTCTCCATGCTGTCATTAACTGTGATAGCTAGAAAGCTGAAATTTTCACAAATGATGTATATCTGTTGCCACTATAATAACAAATACTAAAACAATAAAAAATAAATTATTAAGGTCCCCATACAATAAACGCGTGAAACCGCAAATTATAATTTTGTTATTCATACATTTGTATGAAGAACAACGTTATTTTTTGCTGCCGAAAAATGTTTGTATTTTGGCTAGTTGTAGGTAATAGATACGTTCATTTTTCATATATAATGGTACGGAACCGTTCGTGCGCGAGTCGAACTCGCACTTGGCCGGTTTTTTAATACTATGGTACCGGTTAAGCCAAAAGAAGAGAAAACGCAAAATACAAGCTGCAACAGACCACCAAGAATCCATATTTCATTTCAAAATCCCAATCCAAGATGATCACGACGAAACAAAGCGTGTCCAAGACTAAGATAGCTTAAGTATCTCGTTCGTGTAACAGTTGCGGGCAGAATATAAAATGGTTGCACGTACGCCAAACATTGGTTCGCAAACACTTCGTTTAAACATGTACAGCAAACAATTGGAGGCTTGGTACAGCTTGGACGCTGGTCTGTTTACCAGTGATCGGTTGGTTAAGATTTTCATGTTTGTGTTGCGACGGAACTCCTTTAGTGAAATTCCGATCAGCTGTAACTTGCAACACATCACGTTGCACGTGTTATTTTTGGGAATGTTCTTGGAATTGGTTTGGTTGTTAGTTGGGTGTCGGTTTGTGTTTGGATTTGAATACGAGTGAAAGAACGAACGACGAATATAGATTAAATTCAAACCTGCTTCATAATACACGTGAATTAAGTAGAAGTAAAACAAGCGGACGTCATGTAAATAATCATCATCATCATTTCAGCCATAGGACGTCCACTGTTAAACATAGGCCTATGTCCCCCATTGACTTTCAAAAAGACCGGTTGGAGGTGGTATGTAAATAATAACTTATTGTATTTTTAATACGAGCGTTTTTTTGTGGTTTACTGCCAGTGTTTGTCATATTAATCTTTTATTTAATCTAAGCACACCTTCTGGTTAAAGAAACAATTTAAGTTTATAGAGATAATTCATTAAGACGCTTTAAAACTCTTAAAAAACTTATCTTCTATATTTCCCCACCTTTTTTTCAATTTCCTCATTCCCAATATTCTTTCCAACCACACCGCAAAAGAGCACAACAAAAGCCACCTGATCATAATCTTATCCAAAACTCCCATGTATGACCTTGTAGTGTCCTCAGGGAAATCTTCTCATGTCCCGGCTTGTCACGCGTGAGATATGAAAGGCTTGACTGTGAGTAATGCTGGTTTCATCTAGATGAGGCCAAGGATTCCCCGGATTAAGTCAGACGTGTTATTATTACGTTTGTGTGAGTTTCTGCTTTGCACGCTTAATTTTCGCGTTGAATTTTTGAAGGCGTCACGCGTATGTCTTGGTGAGATTTGCGTTGAGATTTAAGGGGATTAATTCGACAATTAAACTTTCTATGTGTGTGAGATGATTCTGTTGTAGACAGAAGTTGAACTTTTAAGTAAGTGGTATTTTTATTTATGACCTTGAAGAAGCAGTGAGCAATCTCTCTATTTATCAATGTTGATTTCTTAAAACAGATATCATCGGTAAATATTTTTTTCCGATAGATTTAAAACACACACGTTTCAATCAGAATTGTACCAGATGGTATCTGTAAATAAGTTAGAAGCTACTCATGTTTACAGCGACCCACACGCAGATAGACATTGAAAAACAACGGTTCAGACAACCCCAGTAGAACAAAATTACAGTCCGCAATAATAAATGTAGGCTTTCGTAGAATTTTCGAACAGTCGACTAGCAAGAAATAACGGGTCAACAAAGCAAGAAAAGTAATACAAGACGCATTTAGAATATTTTTCCTGAATTTCAAGAAACAACCAGTAGAAGCGTAAATAATGATGTCTAGAAATCGTTCTGTGAGAGAATGGAGTATCATAAATAAACGTCTTTATTGAGCCATCAAACAAACATTTGATAGTAGGAAATATAAAAGATGAGAGTTGATTAGTTGGTCTTCATAATTTTACTGCTATCACAATAGTTTATGGCCATGTTCCATATCGATAAACAGTTTATTGTTCATCTTCGCAATCTAAGCCAGAATTTTGAGTGTTTAAGCTTCGACTTGTTGATCATATTTTGGAGTTCTGCTTTCTATAACCTAATGATTGGCTCACGTCCTCAAACACTCTTCAATATGAATTCCGTTCATCAGCTCCCACATAAATAACAGCTCCCATCCTAATCAACAGGACATCACATAAAATCCAGAGTACATACTATGGATACAGCAAATATTTTTCCACCATTTATCCTACCGGGCAAACACGGCCGTCCCTTGTGTAATTCCATTATGGATGGACCTGCCCCGTCGTGTATTATTCAACGTCTCTCGAATCTTTGTGTAAAGATTCTTGTATTTCTGTTTTAATATTAGCCTGTTTACTAAGGAAATTGCCAGCTATATCTTAGTTGGACCTGTCTCAGGCCTTATCTGCTTGTCACTTTGTGTTTTTGAAATTTTTATGCGGTCTCCGAGCGAAATTATGTTGGTTGATTGATGGCTAATATAAACGTTGGTGGAATTTAACTCAGTTGGGGTCTCTTGAGTGTTATGATGGCGTTATAAAGAATGCAGGTGGCTTATATTTGGCAGGGAATTTGAGAGCACATTTTTATGGTTTTGGACGAAATGAATCTTTTCTTGGATAAGTATTGGAGTGGTCGTAAAGTCTGTATTGGGAATTCTTGGTGATGAAATTGCGTGGGAGTGCTATTTATAGTGTGTTTAAGTTATTTTTAAACACATTAACACTGAATGGTTCACATTTTAGGTCTTAAAATTGACATCCGAAATTTTGAAGATCGTACGGTAATGGTGGAAGCTAGTTATACTTAAATACGGAACTTATTAAACACAACTAATTCAAAGCAGCAGACAATTCCTGTGATTAGCATAATAAGATTACACACAATGGTCGTATTACCTAACCATTGATTACTGTTAAACCAATCATGTGTAGGGTGCCCTAACTACTCTATTAGTAAATTACAGGACTGGATGTACATAATGATATATATCATTAAATAAACATTTACATAACATTTAGAACATTGTCGTGTTTGATTGGACTGAATCGTGGGTGATTTGCAAATGAATGACCAATTTGAGCAATTTTGGATACAATTGTGAATGTACGGTCTTATTTATTATTATAATTGTAATAATAATAGCATCCAAGGCCGACTGTCAAGGCTGAGTTCAGCCAACTGCGCAGGTCGTATTATAGTGCACAAGCATTTGCGTGGACAAAGGTGCACTCACTATTCCTTCACTCTCATAGCCCGATGCGACGTCAATCTGACACGACTGGAGAGAGACTCAGAACCGCCTTGTGAAAGTTTCGAAAATCCACAAAGTGATTTCGGCCCGACCCGAGATTCGAACCCGAGATCTCATGCACAGCAATCTGCTACGCGAAAACTAGACCAAAGAGGTATTTATTATTATTATTATGTACTTGAAGGACAGAGCATTTTGATCAGGATATTGTTAACGTTTGAGTAATTGTATTATTTTCATTGTGACCAAATACAAAAGCTGGGTATTTTGCTGGGCCTTTGTGTTTACATAGTTTTTTTCCGTAGGGAATTCCTGTAGGTTCTAATGTAAAATATAAAGTAGTATGTGGGATACATTCTACAAAATGTAAAATACTTTTATTCTGTTTCTATTTTCGTAAAGTTTTTCCAAATAAATGATAAAGATCTTGAAAAGAAAGACGGTTGGATACAGCCATTTAATTGAGAAATAAAATATGTGTGATTTAGTTTAAATTTTCTTATCGCCAGCCTTTGTTTCATTTTGTAGATTTGTTTGGTTATAAAGATTAATCAAACCGCTTTGTATTCTTGATTTTCAAAGCTGAAACTTTGATTTATTAGAAGCGCTAAAACTAGGTTATCTTCCCACTTTGCCTGCCAATACATTCCACAGACAGCTCTTAAAAGAAAAAACAAGTCCAGCGTTAAAACCAAATTACCAAATAAGATTGGGAAGCGAAAAAAGCGAGCGAATTCTCCCTTAATTCAGAATAATAGGAAGTTTTCTGGCGCAGTTGCTCACAGATTTCCCAATCGGGGTTCAAACCTCCGTTGTTTTGAAGATATGCGAAGTAAATTTACGCCCCGGGCGAAGGCCGGGATTGCTCGCGAAAGGCCCAAGTTAAATCGACTTTAGTATTGTAACTCCCCTTGGATGTGAGTTCCGATAGGGCCTATCGAGAGAAAATTTTTAGCCTCCAGTTTTTAGAGTTCCGTGAGAAAGGTAAAACGAGACCTGTTACTAAGGTATTGCTCCACCTGTCTCCAAGCTGTATCTCACTCATTAAACATTATAGAAAGTTAAAATTTTGGAGATGATGTATTTCTGTTGCCGCTTTAACGACAAATATAAAAATTCATATCTGAAGAGGGCTCCCATACACTGTTTTTATATCTTGTTTATTTCTTCGAGCTCAAAATTTTATTCGCTTGCTAATAAAACGATGATGTTATAGATAATGGTAGTGAACGCTTCATGAGTATGTCCGACTCGCACTTGTCCAGATTTTTGGAGTTACGCTGGAATAATAGTTATAATCAGTTTTAGTGTAAGTAGTTTTAGTTTGGTTCACTATGATACGTGGAATGGTTTTAAGTTTGATTTGGGTTGCGAATGTGATTGACTAGTTTGCGATTGAAGTTGGGAAAGCTGAGTAGATCTAGAGACTCGGAATTTATTCTGTCTGGTCTATTTATATTTTTAGATGAAAATTCATGGAAATATTTTTGGACTGGAATTTGTTCACGTTATTGAACAGAGACAAAATAATAAGACAAAGTTGCTACTATAAATAGACGTTTTTAATACACATATTAAGACCATTTTTTTCGAGAATAGGTAGCTTAAAACTTCAGTACAAAACTATAAATATTTTTAATGAACAGTCTATGACTGATAGCAATCAGTAAATCTATGAACTCATTAATAAAAGACAAAAGCATTCACCAAACACCAAACCAATAACTTTAAACCCCCAAAAATACACACCCACTTTTTCATTTTTATCCCCCACATACGTTACCCAAACATTCGAAACTTCCTAAATAAATAACCATTGTACGAAATCTATATCACCAATAGCCATTAAAATTTAAAGGTATTTTAGCTGGAAACAGTAGCGAATGTTTCAATATATCTTATGTAGGAACAAAATAGAAAACGTACTGCTTCACTCCCCATTAGGTTTATGGCTGTACACTGCGCTGGCAGACTTGTGACGTCACGATCTATGGGATCCGGGCGCTGGTCCAAATGTGACGCGCCAATGAACTGGTGGGATACGGTCATGGGAGTTAGGGTTAGATGGATTGTTGATAGATAAATGAAGTAAAAAGGTCGCTGATAGTTTATTATTTCGTTTTCCCTTGAAAGTTGGTAAAAACCAGCCAGTGAGCTGCATTTCAGTGACTTCAGATGATTCACCAATACTCTCAGTAACTTGTACATTAGTTCTTGTTTCTACGATTCTAGTGATATTTCAACAACAAATACACATAGCACGAGTATGTGTCACACTATCATATGTCCTTTCTGACTATTTAGCTAGACTTTGGTTAGATTCAACGCTGCATTTATAATTGCATGATGTTTCGATATAAGACGATAGAAGATTGGAGAGATGGAAGACTATTTTAATCTTTCCTTGAATAATGTAAACGTTAGCAGAAGTTAACAAGCTTCTAAAGAAGCGTTGACCTTGAAAATCATCGTCAAAAAACATCTTCCTTATAGCCAATAAGACAAAAACATGATGACAACAGAACAACATAAGTACAGTTACATTCTACCCTCAATCTACTTTTACGACTCACTGGGGCAGTACGTTGATATATTTTATGTTTTTCCTCCGTTTTTTAGAGCTGTATGCAAATGAGTA
Source organism: Heliothis virescens (assembly GCA_002382865.2). Classification (NCBI taxonomy): domain Eukaryota; kingdom Metazoa; phylum Arthropoda; class Insecta; order Lepidoptera; family Noctuidae; genus Heliothis; species Heliothis virescens. The sequence goes on along the minus strand of NWSH02000329.1, from coordinate 2,136,208 downwards.
GTGACGAATAATAACCTGAACACTGATGCAGGAAGAGGTATTTTTGCAAGGATTTAACGACGATTTTTCAAAGTTTCCTTTGGATAGATTATATAATTCAGTTTCAATTTAGTGCCATTTCTACTCTTCTCTTCTCTTTTTTTCTTAGTTTCCAAGACATTTGATGTTAGCGTCATGTTTTTCGCTTTCATTCTTCTCTATCAGTTATCATACTGACATCCATTCTCTTCTCATTCATGTTTTCTCTTAACCAATCAACCAATTATTTTCTTGGTCTACCTCTGCCTCTCCATCCATTTACCGATATATATTTCTATTTTGTTGTGATATTTCAATAATTTATGGGACACAAAGATGAAAAATAAGTCTCTGATAGATCTTACTTACTTAGCAATATTCTGTTAGCCATAGAAAAATATTTAGCCCCAAAATTTAGCCATCGCTACAAATCCAAATCAATGCATTTCTATCGCGCGCTAAACTAAACAAACGAAAAAACATTTGAGCCAATATTTGGCCAACCCCCAAAACTTGGCCATAGTGGCTGTATAAAATACGAAGCTGAATTTCGTTCCACTTATTAAATAAAACAGGCCACTGACCTAACAGGGATTGATTGCCATACCCTCACGTTGTTGGCAAATACTTTGGCTCTCTGAAGCCAAAACGGTCACATTTTTATGGCCTCCTTGACCCCATAGTTTAGTTGGTACTTAATATTCTGCATGTATGAAAACTTTTTGCTGGTATCAAAGTTTGTCTGATAGTGTGAGAAATGTGATAACTTTCTGTCATTTGAATGGCTTGAATTGGATTAATGTTTTTGTGATAGGCTTTGTATGTTTCGACTAATATCGCTCGTTGGTCATTGCGCTGATTAGTAATCCCTCATTAATTAATGGCGTCTCACGTCACAGGTGAAATGCATCTATTGTAATTCGAAGATCTTAAAGACGAAGCCGTTGAGTTATTGTAAATTGATACTTGTGTTAATTTAAATATGGCATATAATTGATTGCAATGGTATAATGTTTATATTGACGACCTGATCATAGTTAACAAAATACTACTCAAGACGAAATATACATAATATTATCTTGCCTTTATCCAGAAAAAATATTCCTCAAACAGTCTAGCAAAAAGAAGTTGTCAAACCTTTTTTCGCGTCAGTCAACGGGTCGAAAATGAAAAATCCGTTGCGTTCGGCCATCGATCTAAAACGGCCGTATATTGTGATGTAGGGAACCTTTCACGGTATTTATTACCGTTCCCGATTCGGGTAAGCGGTCAAAGTCGGCTGATAGATGGTATTATGCAAATAAGTGATGTGTTATGTTTGTTTTGTTTGCGTATTAAAGTCGTGATGAATGTGATGATAGGGTCTGATGGGTGGCTCTCGCTAATCTCGGATGGCCAAAATTTATTAATAGCCAGTGTTTTGGAGTTTTGGGATATTAGTAGCCGTTGGAGTATAGATTTATGGGTAACATATCCAAAAAAATCAAAAACCAACAATTATTGCATGTGCATCTGTGCGTCAAAAATAGTTACCAGAACAGAGACTTCAATCTAGCAGTGTTTATGAATTATTTTGTTTGGTAATTTTTTTTTCAGGATATTGATACTACTATTAAAATAAAGACCATAAAATATTACAGCTATATTCAAGCATCTTATTGCAGTAAAAAAAACACTTATTTTTTAATACCAAGACCAATATCAAAACTAGTACAGACGACAGCACATCAAGTTACCACAATCTGTCAAATTTCTGCACTCGATTTTCAACCTTATCACAATGGGGGTAGGTTAATGTTTGATTGGTAAAATTATTTGACAGATTCGTATACGTTGACCTACTGAGCTAATGAGCTCCAAACTCCCAAATGTTTTAGCCCTCAAACATCAAGCTAGGAGCATACAAGCGCTCGCCTAACTCACAGTCGCTTCGATGACGTATAAATTTACGCGCCTCGCAAGGGATTTGCTGTGGCCAGCGAACCGCAAATAGCGCATTATTGGTAGTATTCCGTGTTTGTGAAATATGTGCTATGACGATGTATTGTTAACGTGTTCATAGATATGTTTGAACGTGTAATATCCTTTACGTGGACGTTGTTTTGATTATAGACTATTTATGCACTTTGATCATGATAATTATGTTTCTATCATAAAGACTGCAAAAATTTTGATAACAAACGGGTCTTACTCGTGATTGAAATAATTGCAATTGGCCGAAATGTCGGGAGAAAAGAGGTATCGTATACCTTTATAATCTCAATCGCGAGTAAAACCCGTTTACTATCTAAATTATGTGTGCAAGTCGCGAAAGTTTAAAATCATAGACTGTAAAATGAAAATTATTTTATGAAATCTAAATTAAGTCTCGAATTTCTAAAAGCACTCGAAAAATTAAATTGCATGTTTGCACCAAATTATAATGGAAATTGGACGTGTAATGGTTAGTGCATTACACGTTCAATTTCCATTATAATTCCGACCTTTTAAAATTAAAACTACACCGTAAAATGCATAACATTATCTTTAAAAACACTTTCAACTACATCTTCGTATCGAAAGGAGCTTTTAACTACGAAGGGTGGTATTAAACGGGCTTTGCCTTGTCACCGTGCTCAAGGCACTAGTCGCCGGTGAAAACTAAGCTTTATTTATGTCCCTACTTTTATATTAACGGGCTTTTCGTTTCTTGTAGACTTGAAAATTGTTTAATTATAGAGGAGCATGATTTTTGCCAAGAAAATTGTTTTTAGGTGAAAATCTTGAGGTATTTTATTTTTTGAATGTCATGGAGTTTCTTTGTTTTAGTCTTACGAAGTTTTTGGCGTAATTCTAAATTAGAGTAATGAGAAAAAAAATAGGTAATTGTGGTCTGGTATACGGTAGGTTTTTTATTGTACTAATATTCTTGCAAATACTCGTAACTAAATGTTTCTTTCTTTCTTGTTAGGGTTCCGTTCTGTCTGTCTGTCTGTCTCATGTATGAAAAACAAAGTAATTTTTTGCTGTCCGAAAGTACTTATGACTTATATTATTAGTTTCTCTAGTATATTGCTTGATTAGACTTGGATTGGAATGTCCAGAATTCTTGCCCACTGAATAGGATTTCTAAG
>NWSH02000329.1:2119649-2132759 GCA_002382865.2 Heliothis virescens | reverse complement strand
GGTCAAAGTCGGCTGATAGATGGTATTATGCAAATAAGTGATGTGTTATGTTTGTTTTGTTTGCGTATTAAAGTCGTGATGAATGTGATGATAGGGTCTGATGGGTGGCTCTCGCTAATCTCGGATGGCCAAAATTTATTAATAGCCAGTGTTTTGGAGTTTTGGGATATTAGTAGCCGTTGGAGTATAGATTTATGGGTAACATATCCAAAAAAATCAAAAACCAACAATTATTGCATGTGCATCTGTGCGTCAAAAATAGTTACCAGAACAGAGACTTCAATCTAGCAGTGTTTATGAATTATTTTGTTTGGTAATTTTTTTTTCAGGATATTGATACTACTATTAAAATAAAGACCATAAAATATTACAGCTATATTCAAGCATCTTATTGCAGTAAAAAAAACACTTATTTTTTAATACCAAGACCAATATCAAAACTAGTACAGACGACAGCACATCAAGTTACCACAATCTGTCAAATTTCTGCACTCGATTTTCAACCTTATCACAATGGGGGTAGGTTAATGTTTGATTGGTAAAATTATTTGACAGATTCGTATACGTTGACCTACTGAGCTAATGAGCTCCAAACTCCCAAATGTTTTAGCCCTCAAACATCAAGCTAGGAGCATACAAGCGCTCGCCTAACTCACAGTCGCTTCGATGACGTATAAATTTACGCGCCTCGCAAGGGATTTGCTGTGGCCAGCGAACCGCAAATAGCGCATTATTGGTAGTATTCCGTGTTTGTGAAATATGTGCTATGACGATGTATTGTTAACGTGTTCATAGATATGTTTGAACGTGTAATATCCTTTACGTGGACGTTGTTTTGATTATAGACTATTTATGCACTTTGATCATGATAATTATGTTTCTATCATAAAGACTGCAAAAATTTTGATAACAAACGGGTCTTACTCGTGATTGAAATAATTGCAATTGGCCGAAATGTCGGGAGAAAAGAGGTATCGTATACCTTTATAATCTCAATCGCGAGTAAAACCCGTTTACTATCTAAATTATGTGTGCAAGTCGCGAAAGTTTAAAATCATAGACTGTAAAATGAAAATTATTTTATGAAATCTAAATTAAGTCTCGAATTTCTAAAAGCACTCGAAAAATTAAATTGCATGTTTGCACCAAATTATAATGGAAATTGGACGTGTAATGGTTAGTGCATTACACGTTCAATTTCCATTATAATTCCGACCTTTTAAAATTAAAACTACACCGTAAAATGCATAACATTATCTTTAAAAACACTTTCAACTACATCTTCGTATCGAAAGGAGCTTTTAACTACGAAGGGTGGTATTAAACGGGCTTTGCCTTGTCACCGTGCTCAAGGCACTAGTCGCCGGTGAAAACTAAGCTTTATTTATGTCCCTACTTTTATATTAACGGGCTTTTCGTTTCTTGTAGACTTGAAAATTGTTTAATTATAGAGGAGCATGATTTTTGCCAAGAAAATTGTTTTTAGGTGAAAATCTTGAGGTATTTTATTTTTTGAATGTCATGGAGTTTCTTTGTTTTAGTCTTACGAAGTTTTTGGCGTAATTCTAAATTAGAGTAATGAGAAAAAAAATAGGTAATTGTGGTCTGGTATACGGTAGGTTTTTTATTGTACTAATATTCTTGCAAATACTCGTAACTAAATGTTTCTTTCTTTCTTGTTAGGGTTCCGTTCTGTCTGTCTGTCTGTCTCATGTATGAAAAACAAAGTAATTTTTTGCTGTCCGAAAGTACTTATGACTTATATTATTAGTTTCTCTAGTATATTGCTTGATTAGACTTGGATTGGAATGTCCAGAATTCTTGCCCACTGAATAGGATTTCTAAGCGAATTCTATCATACACTTAGAACCTTAAATCCACACTCAGAGGTATACTTATCTGATAATTATCATATCAGTTAATCAATATGAGTCTTCTAAGTTATTCTAAGTAAATAAACACTGTCTCCACGAATTGCAAGCCAGAAAGTAGGAAATCTCAATAAGGGAGAATGTCATAATAGTCATTCGCTCCACACACAATAAGACAGGAGTCAATTTCAAGTAGTCAGAAAAAGGCTAGGCAAATGATGTTAGAACGTTGCTGTTTGCTTGAACGTGCTGGTCTCAGGAATAACTGGTTCGATTAGATAATTCATTTCAGTATCACATGCATTTATCGAGGAAGTACTTTTTATCCGGGTGCGCGGAATATTTACCTTGGAGCCGCTAGTCCAAAGCAACAGCTAGTGTCCCATAAATATCAAAATACAATCATATATCGTCTATTCGTCTAAAACAAAAGCCAAGGTCACATTGCACATACCCAAAGTCGACCCTCCCCAAAAATCGGAACACGTCCTAATTTGATATGAGTACCCTTTCTGTCTGTCAGTCATGGCGGAATTGAATTGTGCGATATCATGGCACATAATACTCCGATCGTGTATACGTGAAATTTTATTCATTTATTCAGTAGCCTTAATATCTGAGGGTATGGTTTGTTCAGATGGGGTGATTTTGGAGCAACAAAATTGTTGCTCTAGGTGATGGAAATTTCGTTTAAAGTTTTGGGTTTTGTATCTCTGGTAGTGTGAAATCAATTTGAATTACTTATTTCGAAATGTAGCGGGTGAGCTTAATTCCTTGATAAATAAATTGGAGTAAAGTTATAAAGTGAGTGACCTTGACTCGTGTGTCAATAACTGTAATGACCTAAAAGTATAAATTTTCCATTTCCATTTTATTATAGTCATCAATTTACCTATCATAATACAATTTGCGACCTATGAAATTAAAATGAAAGCAAACCACGCTACTAATTGAAATTTTAATAAACAAACAAGGCTTTGTTCGGCAGATTGTCAAAATAACTTTCATCGGTGCCCCGCCAAAAAATAATAAAACCGGATCATGCAGAAAAAGCAATTAACGCACATTCTGTGCACCGTCGACCCGAGCCGTCGCCGGTACGTGGGCCCGTGTGGACTCGCCTTTATAGCTCGGTTATAGAACAAAGGACACGCACAAAATAACCACAGAGAGGAAAATGATAGAACATGGCCAATAGTGTATTTTATGATTGAATCGCAAATGGAGGGAGATGCTTGTGGCTACGTAGTGGACGCAAGCATCAATCGATCAAAAGGTTAAGCAACGCTTAGCGCGGTCATTGTATGAGTGATCATCGATGTCATGACGAGTTCCTTCGTCTTTCGAAAGTCACGTTTTTGTAGGTCAAAAAAGATAGAAAAAGGACGCGGATATCTGGGTTGAGGAGGTCAGACGGGCAGTCACTGTATGTAAAAGACTGGTACTTAGCTGTATCCACCACATATTTTACTACGCAAATGCAGCAGGTACGTAAAACAATGTTTTTGTTAAAATAGTTTTCCAATTCTATTCCAATTCCGGGAATTTCATACATCAATCAAACTAAAACAGATTTGATGTAACTCGATATACAAATATAGCATAACTAGGATAACGATGAAACAATGCACGCAAAATCGCATGAAAAGCTTTGTAATATAATAATAAATAAATGTGCAAAACAAATCGTTAACACGGTCGGGCTAAAACCGCACTAGTCAGAGTTATGTTTTGTTTAGGCCTAACTGTTATCCCCCAGCGGGATATTAAGTGAATTTGTGTTTACGGTAATTCATATTATGAGCGTATATTTTGGGATTCAAATGTTTTAGCTGGCTAGAATTTAGATGGCCGTTATAAAGTTACGTATTAGGATGGTTCGTGAGGATATTATTCTCTTTGAAAACTATTCATCATTCTGTCTAGTTGGTCCCGTATATATTATCTCTCGTAAAGAGGCAGTTGAAAATAAGTTTGGAATATAAATCGATTATCTAGTTGGTCAACTAATATTATATTCTCAAGTTTCAGTAATTAAGTAAAATATTGATTGGGACTAATTTTGGAGAATTTGGTGTCACGCAAAATACAATTTTTTGCAGCTATATGTCTTTCACACAATCGTCAACATTTTCTGTCTGTTCCAGGCCTTCATAATCTCCCTAGCTTTTTTTCCGAGTATGTCAGAGTCGCCTTGGGAGTACCAGAGTTTTTCATGGTGTAACTGCCTCTGACCTCCTCAACCCAGTTATCCTAGCAACCCTATATCTCCAAATTCCTAGTAAACCATTTATCAAAAAAACAACTCAAAGACTTCCTTTTCCAAACAAGTGAATGGCAAATAAAAAGCAAACCTTCCATCTAAGATACGTCGGAGTTGCATCACCGTTTCATTCCTCTGAACCATTCCGTTTCTCGGTGCATCCGAGATTAATTTTCCAAATCATTGGTCAGTTTCACACTACAGCGGATACCAAGAAGATGTTTCCATTACCATCAGTCCTATAACTTTGCAATTCTAATTTGCCTGCATCGCCGTCTGTCTGTAAAAATGTATTCGTTTCGTTTGATAGCGAGTTATTTAAGACCTCATTGCGTTTGAAGAGGGAATTATAGTTCTTTAATAAAGTATCTTATTTTTTCAATAATTGTAAATGGAGTATTTAAAAATGTTATGTGTATTGTAATTGTAGGTTTAAGAACTTTAAAAAACTGGAAAATATGTTAAAAATTTATTGCTGGAAAATAACAAAAATCTATAAAATAACCCACAAACCCCTCATCATCATAATCAGCCTTTTTTATCATCCCACTGGTGGGCACAGGCCTCCTCTCACACAGAGAAGGATTGAGGGTTAATCAGCCCACTACAAAGGCTGATTAGCTGCCGTTTCAAATATCTTTCGCCATTTGAAAAAAAAGTACGCTGTCTGTCTAGTAAACATAAATAAAACTAAATAAGTGTTATATCTCCTTAAAATAATATTCAAAGGTAAAATACATCACCTAAAAACAATAGATTATTTTCTTTCAAGAGCTACAACACTTAGTAGCAATGGAATGTAAATTGGTACTGCTTAAGCCCGCCTCGGCGTAATGTATTCCGAATAATTTACGTAATCAGATGTAATATTGCACAGGCTGCGTCGGAATATTGCCACAGAAGTAGATATTGACTATGGGGAGAATATGGTGAAAACAAGACGGCTATGTATAGCTATAGATCTTACTAGATAGGTGGTTAGATACCTAAGGAAAGCAGGTGAAAGGTATCCCTTGCAAACCTGAAATTTTGTTAGACGAAAATACGAATATGTATTTGACAATTAAAATCAAATTTCAATGATACTTTACAAGGATGAAAAATACACAGTGGTTAAAAGATTACGTTATTGTAAAAAAAAAAGAAAAAAAAAATTACAACTTCAATTTAATCCACCCATAAAAACTCGCTCAATCACATCACAATGCAAATTAAACCATAATTCAGTAATATTTTTGACTACCGTATAAATTGGCTATTTAATTTGAAATTCACATATCATATTATTTCTCGTTGGATCCTACCCTGTATTAATTTTCAGGGAACACAATGTATTATGCGCGGGCCTGCGCTTAACGATTACATACATATTTATGTAGGATGATAAATATTTATAGAGAGGTGTTGTTCGTGATCAGTTTCATGTGGTTTTAGTTTGCTATCATCGGTATTATAATTACTAGGCTTATAGGGTTTAATAGTGATAATGATTCTATTTTTTATGTTATTTCTTTAAGCTTCGTTTTACTAATAAAAACATTACGTAAGGGCAATGAAGTGCCCCCTGCGGGGCCCACCAGGGCCAGAGCCTGTTGGGGCTGCGGGTTGTTCGAAAGAGTTACCGCGGCCCTGGTACACAAAGGGCTCCCGAAGGAACACGCGGGAGGGGTCATACTGATGATTTCCCACCGTTAAAAAAAAGGGCAATGAAGCTAGAATGTGAAACTGTATAAATGATGAGTAATAGGAACACTAACTTAATATGAAGGTTCTTTAGGTTACTCGAAACTGATACAAAACAATAAGCCTTAGTTCAATAGTTTCCAGTTATCAAAACCAATGTAACAAAACCTACAGCTTTTACAGACATAAGTCAAAACTAGAGAATCCAGAAATAATCATCGTTCATTTTACTACAGATGTATGAAACTCGTCCGCACCCTCCCACGGTAGACTAGCCCTTTGTCACACCGGCATTGCTTTTCAGTAATGTGAATATAATAGGAGCGTACGTGAGGGACTAACACATAAAGTGTCAAGTTTGTGGTCGTGTCCTCGACACTAAGTGGAGTAAAAACGGTGTGTTTTTGTTCGTAAAAGAGTATTTTATCTGACGCTGCTAAAATAGTGAGTGACTTGCTATCGATTTGGGAGTTATGAGGGAATGTCTTGGTTCCTTATTAATGGTTGCTCATTCGTGGTCGGTGGAGCAAGACAGTGTTTCTTTATGTTCTAAATGAGGTACTTTATGGGACCATTTTTTGGGATAGTTGTGAATCTTTTATGCTTTATCTACTAAAGTTATCATTAGTGTCCACCAATATTGTCCGGAAAGAGATGATGGATAGGACTTCCAATTTCAGGTCAGGATAGATAATGATGTTTTACTTAAAAAACAACTCAAAGAGTGCATAACATTTCGCACATACTTATTGGTTTACTAATATTATCACAAGCAATCAACTACATATTTTGGGGTCGGCTTCCAGTGTAACCAGATGCAGCTGAGAACCAGTTTTACATGTAACGACTGCCTATCTAACCTCACAACCTAGTTACCCGTGCAACTCGATACTCCTTAGTAAGACTGGTTGTCAGACTTTCTAGCTTCTGACTACCAATAACGACTGACGAAGATGTTCAGATGACAGCCGGATAAATCTATGACCTAATCCTTTAGAAAACAATATCAAACATACTCATAATATCAAAATATCTCAACACAATAATATGTTTGTCCCACAATCAGGTGTACGCCACTAAGTCACGTACAAAACACATCTACAAAGCGTATCAAGGTTTGTTCTCAGTTTTAGTGTGCTAACTTTAGCTCTAACTCTCAATAACTTCTAAACTGATATGAGTATGAAAGAAACTTAAGCACTAAGTGTAACTTATGTTGCAGTTGTAAGGAAACAACAGGCTTTGCTGTGGCTAGTCTATTTTATCGCTCTTGAGGGTAGTCTGACATTTTATTCTAGGTCACTTTATGTGTTAACTAGCTGTTGCCTTCGGTTTTGTCCGTGTGTGTTGAAAGCACATGACGTATTCGTAAAAAAGTAGCATAATATTGGTCTCTAGGATACCGTCTGTCTTTCTGTCTTTCATTAATAGCTTCAACAGCTTTAAAAACCAAAACATATGAACCCACGTTCATAACTGTATTGGAAATATAAGTATAGTAAGGAAAGTCTAACCCGATAAAAAAAAATGTTTTTTTTTTATCGATGGGACATTATCAGATGACCCCTCCCGCCGAAGGTGACAGTGTGAGGGAGTGTCAGCCTTTTACTGACTAGAACCCATCGTGTTCCTTCGGGAGCCCTTTGTGTGCCAGGGCCGCGGTAACTCTTTCGAACAATCCCGCAGCCCCGGTTTTTTAGCCCTCAAACGAGAGACTCATAGATCCCAAAAACCTTTTCAACCAAACCAAAATATCGTTAGCAACATGGTTACATAAACTCCTTTCGACATTTTTCAAATGCGTATATGCCTAGAGGCTTAGAATGAAATTACCTAAAACTTTATATATATATATATATACCGTATTTACCCAGTACACAAAAGCGAACCATTTCGTATTTCAAAATGTATTCGTCAAGTGAACGGATAGCCTATCTAAGCCCGAGGCTAGATACATTGATCCAGTGTATTCCAGCCTTATTTCTTATTATCTAGGGATATGTTTCTTTGTTTTGATATTTTATTCGATACTTCAACAGTTTTACGTAATCATGATTTTTAACTCTTTTTTATATTTTGAAGCTGAGATTTTATGTGAAAAAAGATAAGATTATTTTGTTTATTTTATTTGATTTCTTTTAAAAATTTGAAGTAAGTTTTTTTTTGTGTAGGTTTAATCAATTTTATTTTATTTTTTTCAGCAGAATCTCTTTTTTTATTACCTAAAAGAAGCTTTACGAACATAGTGTTATGTCATGTTGTCAGTCATGGCGGCTGTTCACTCTGAAGAGATCAGCCAGCTGGGCACAACAAAGTGCACAAGCATTTGCACAGACACAGGTGCACTCTCTATTCACTCACTCTCATAACCCGATGGGACGGCAACACGACCTGAGAGAGTATTTTCTATCCGACAGAAGGGCACGCTTGATAAATAATGATTTCAGTATAAGGCCTAATAATCTAGACCCAAACATAGGGTACAAAGTAACAAATAGTTAGCCATTTGTCTGTGTGACCTACATTACTCAATTTCAATTGAATTTCTCGATTCAAGGGGTGTTAGTTTATCTAGGATGTAGGATCAATATACCCTTTTATGTCCGCGTAAGTAATGTGCTAGAATTTGCCTGTATAAATATTTCATACATGATCAAGCTAAGTTTGTATAAATTGTATGGTGATTAATAATCCACTAATTATGTACAGATTTTTTTTTCTCAAGTTAAGAATATTTTTAACTAAAAACAAGTTGCGACAAAAACATTATGTTACTTTTTTGATTATGGTGTGATTTTTATATTTTTTTATATCATTAACGTTATTACTACAGTTATTCAAAAAATATAGCCCAAGAAATATAAATAAATTAGCTCTTAACAAAATATCAGCTACCGTCTTAAAACCCATCTAATTCACATGTCACCCAATAATTAATTCTACAAAATAAAGCGTAAACAAAATTAATACTCGTCAGCACGCCGGCTGCACACGTGACCTCGATACGTCGCGCGTATACATAATTATTAACGTATTAGCTCGGCTCGTTTGTCACCCGCCTAATCCCACCTTAGTCGCACCTGCGCACAGACAGCTGGGATAAGTCAAAAACAATTTTGTTTTAATGCTTCTGTTGTGTGGATCGATGGTCTTCTTAACGAGGTTTGATAATCTATATTTATACAATACTGATAGAGAAAAAACAATCAGTTGTTTGTTTGTACCTTATAGGTTCTTTCACTGTTGGATAGCTAGACTATCCCTGAATAACATTAGCTATTCAGGATAGACGGGGATTTTGTCCACGTACGGGAACCAGTTACTCGGCGTGGGCGATATATTTTCATCATATAATGAGTTTCTAATCTTTTTCTTCATGAACTTAAACCCAGAGAAAATCAAACACATACTTGGAGGAACTTGTGGCTAAATTACTACCGTAAGGGTAGGTCAATCATAGGGTTTTTAAATATTGCAAAGATACAGTTTCGTATGGAAGAGCTCGTGGCTAAGTCAAAGATCAATCGATCATGAGGTTAAGCAATGCTTGTCGCGGTCGGGCCGTCGACGACTGACCATCGAGTCAGTCATCGTTCACGACGAGTTTCTCCTTGTTTAATTGGTGGGTCCCACCTGTCATTTGAACATCTTTGGCAGTCGTACGGATAGTCAGAAGCCAGAAAGTCAGACAACCAGTCTTACCAAGGGGTGTCGGATCGAGGTCAGATAAGCATAAACTGGTTATTTCCACACCCTTCACAAGCATAGCTTTTGTACAGACAACAGCGGGTCAACGTACACTAATCTGTCTAATTTGAACAATCGAATATTAACCTACCGACATTGAGGTTAAGGTTATAAGGTTGCAAAACTATTGCAGAAAGACAAATTGTGGTAACTTGATGTGCTGTCGTCTGTACTATATACATCCATATAACACGGTTTATCATGAAACGTGTATGGGAAATTGATATTAAGTAGGGTAACATAATAATTAATGGAGAGGCAACCGTGTCTTATCTCAAGATACCTGATATTATTAATGTACGTTTTGAATTTAACGAAATGTTTCACGTATATTTGACAAATTAGGTCACCGTTTCGGCTTTTTGAACGTTATTTTGATATGTGTTATTGTAATATAAAATGTCGTATTTTGTTTGCTGTTTCAAATACAGATTTATCTATATGTCGGATGGGTCAGGATTTCTACTCGATCTATCTGGCATCATGTGGGCAGAAATAGGGTTATCGTGCAATGAGATAAACGATTAAATAATTACAGTTTATTACTAAGACACTTTACACAATCGACGATCAACTTCATTACAAAATGTGAACACTAGACGTGACGTAGGGCAGTTCCGTGATCTGTACAGCGCGATACCTCAACGAAGACTCCTCTCCGCGAAGATCCCGCCGACCACCACGACTCTGCCAAGCGCGCCAAAATGCTGTTTTTGGAGAAACACCGCCATTGGCCGCGCTTACGTGACGTTTAGCGTCCGTACTCATGACCGGATACGACACGGCCATCCTGCGTGACACACGTCCTCGTGTGTTAATCTAAAACAGAAAAAGAAACAGCACAGTTTCCGTTCGGCCAATCCTGCTATACCAGACTCCGTGTCTGCTCTCAACAATAAGGCAATAGAATCCTCATGATTGTTTGTTTTATTAACACCAAATTAACTTTACAAATCTAGCAAAATGTAGCAATGAAAGTTATCAAATAGCCTAAGTAGAACAGAAGCAAAACTACTAAGCACATAAGTACCTTTGAGCGTCATTATGCATGAAGGTCAAAAATCTAATTTAAATCATCAATACGAACAACAAAAAGAAACCATAATTAATAACAAAATAATAATTTCATTACAATGTTTTGGAATTAAAATTAGGAAACTCAAAGTAAAACTGATCACCGTCTCTTCCAAGAGACAAACTCTAGACAGGTAAATTAAAACAAAACATTTAAGCTCTACATGTGATCTGGCTACACTTAGCCCAGTAACCTCCAGTTACTCTTCCATATTGCGAACCTCACACAGGAACGCCGAGTCTACTCCTGGACCATTGGTTTCCACTGAAACCCCTTTTGTCTGCGCATCCACACAAGGATCCCAAGTCCCTCCTGGACTTTATGGTTTCCTACGAACCCCAACACCAGAGTTGTCTGCACTACCGCCTACTCCGGACTAACTGTTTACACAGTCGATACCGCTTTCTACTGAGCTACGCTACAAATCATCCTGGCATTGAATCACACAACCAATTAACATGTAAGCCTAAATTTCTACCGTCTCGTCAGTAATAAGGTTCACACTTTGCTTTACTTCAAGATCGTCAGTTATACTTTGATTTTCCGGCATTTTTTTTTTCTAACGCGATAATCAGCAATAAATGGAGGTGGATTATTTACTATCACAAAAATCACGGAATTCCTTACTTGCGAAACACCGAAACAATGCCATACTGTCTTAACCGCTTCTTTTACTGCTCTTGGTATCTATGTTCTTAGTATGAAATATTTGCAAGTCACGCAGTTTATCGACAAACTACCTTACGTACCGACTTTCCTTTAATTCCACAAAGTTAATTACTTTTTGCTCATGTTCAAAGGCAATTAGCTATGCAATTCGATAAACCAACTACTAACACTTTATGGCTTCTACCCTCATTGCTAGTCAGACTTTCAATTTGTAATTACAAGAACCATCACAACTACGGTTGCCATTCTCATCGATGCATCCTTGTGTCCCTTGTCCGTTTGCCCACCTGCCCTCTTCAGACCTCCTAAGGACCACAAGCACAGAGACATGACACCAACTGTACCACAACTTTACACAGGTCTCTTCCCAGTCACCCGATGCCATCACACAGGCCAACGGACTTTTCCAAGTCACCCTGATGTTCATCCTAGGTACAGCTTAACACAAACACTCAAAAGGCATTGGTAACACTTTACCACAAACGTACAGTCTGACACACAATTTAAGGCATATCAACTCAGTGTAAGTTAATTGAGCAAGTAACAAAGTAAGCAACAAATCAAAACAGCGTACTATTTTATCAGGAAAGAACCAAACTCTTTATTTTGTACTTGTTGGACTTCCTTCTCACTATTTGAAATAAAAGCTATCACATAATTAAGCTCTGTCTAAGCTCAAGTATAAAGGCAATTAACTATCCAATTTGATAAGCGACATACATCACAACGCAAATACGAGATGGGCATTACTTTCTTCATTTAACAGAAATAGATTTACATCATCAATCTTGTTATCGTAACGGGTTATAGCATCACAACCATCAAGGACTTTGACTTAGCCCGGGGGTCGAACCCGAGTTCTCGTACATCACTACTAAAATGATAAGATAATCAACAATAATCAACGTCAAGGATTAACGACTTTAGAAATAACAAAACAAAACTGGATTGATCTCACCAGGTTTATCCTTCCTGCTTCTGGTTGTTACACACTGCACTCAACCCTCGTTCAGCATTCCATTACCATATTGACATCTTGTAACGTATGCTCAGTACCAACTGCATCAGCATCAGAAAGCCATCATGCTAGTGGGCAAGGTCATCTATGACTAGCAGCGTCCTCGGGTGTAGCACCTGTGGACAAAAACTCAGAGAAGAAAATAGTTCGGCGACTCATCTTCACTGTTTGTATTTCCACTGAATCTACGTGGATAATGATCTCTCACTCACAAGATTTAAATGGAAACCACTAGCGCAATCAAGTTTAGTGAAATAATCAGCACCGTTAAGACGAAATTTGTTCAGAAAAAAACGGTAGTGGGTACCTGGCACTATTTTTTGTTCAACTTGCTATAATCAACACACATACGCTACGTACTATCAGCCTTCTACATAAATAACGTTGCTCAAAAAGTGAATTACTTGGCTTAATAATTTTGGCATGTAATAATTCATTCACTCGTTCGCGCATTACTTTTCGTTCTACCCGCGAGCAGTGTTAAGGTCGTCTATACGGTTTTCTTTAGGTCAATCAAGCGAATTTCTAGTTTATAAGTTTTAATGCGGGTAGTAGGGAAACCCGTAAAATGTTCAGAATATTTTTCTAAATTCTGACAGGTGATAATTTATGGTCAGATCTCGGCACATTTTGCGACACACGAATTAATAACACTGCGTTTTGTCAGTGTAAGCTCATTAGTACTTCTATCAAGAACAAAACCGGAAAATAAAATCTCGCAGCCTATTGTTATAATATCGTTGCGCCAATAAATATCAGGCAAAACGTGGAATAAGATTTCTAT
>NWSH02000329.1:2102757-2117981 GCA_002382865.2 Heliothis virescens | reverse complement strand
TTGACAGATAGTGTAGGATTGATGGTGCTGGCGTCTGTACCTCAAGTATAGGTAATCTCCTTAACCGGGTTCCTTTAAAGACATGCTTTACATTCAAAAAGATTCCTTGTTTTTTCCCCAAGGGCCCCAAACATTATCGATATTGTTATCTACAAACGCGGGATCATACGAGGCTGTAGACGTTAACAATTCGTCAGGGAAAGTAATCCATCGTCATTAGTTTAAGGATTAGTCGATTGTAGGATAAGCTAGTTAGTACGCGATAGTGATCAGCCTCGGGTACAGCACGAAACTTGTGAAAAGTAGTCGTGTGATTAGTGTAAAAATCGCTTGTTGCTTTAAGATATCTGAGCTACATCTTATATTTAACTGTCTCTTTAGGGTTTTAAGTTCTTTCTTAGTGCAACTTTCTGCGGCTGGAATTATTATCGAGCAAAGGTACAAAAAAGAAATATAAGAATTTACAGTAATTTTAGTTAAGCAGAACAGGACATCTACACACGTTCTAAAATATACGAAAAATGAAATTAGTTTATAAATTAGGTCTGTGTTTCTAAGAGTTATATTTTTTGTAGTGTAAGCTCATTAGTCACTTCTATCAAGAACAAAACGGGAAAATAAATCTCGCAGCCTATTTTGTTATATCTAGTAGTTGCGCCAATAAATATCAGGCAAAACGTGGAATAAGATTTCTATAGGGTACTACTCGTTGATTAGCTCGAATTAGCTCGAAATTTACTCGCTATAGGTACCTACTTTCGTTTAGTAACGAACACTCAGCACCAGAATCATATAAAATGAAAATGAACACCAAAGTGATTAATGATCCGAACGAGGACTCAACCGTCGCACATGTTGACCTGTTCCTCTGCTGGGTCTGCAGCAATGGACCCACTCGCGCCACAGGCGGCTGGCAATGTGGCCACGTGCGCCACACTTCAAGCAGGTTCAGGGATGCCGCTGGGTTGCTGGATTTTAGGGATGCTTGTAGTTGTCAGCGACGGGAAAGTTTTTTTCATTTTTTCTTCACACTCGTGACGTCGATAAACCGTTGATTTTGAAATTCAAAAAGTACCGCCACTACGTCCGCCATTATTGTCTTGGATCTCATTTGCACGATTTGATCCCAATTCTGATGTCGGATGGGTCAGGATTTCTTCTCGATCTATCTGGCATCATGTGGGCAGAAATAGGGTTATCGTGCAATGAGATAAACGATTAAATAATTACAGTTTATTACTAAGACACTTTACACAATCGACGATCAACTTCATTACAAAATGTGAACACTAGACGTGACGTAGGGCAGTTCCGTGATCTGTACAGCGCGACACCTCAACGAAGACTCCTCTCCGCGAAGATCCCGCCGACCACCACGACTCTGCCAAGCGCGCCAAAATGCTGTTTTTGGAGAAACACCGCCATTGGCCGCGCTTACGTGACGTTTAGCGTCCGTACTCATGACCGGATACGACATATATAATTAAAAAAGAGAAAGCAATTTTCTGTCTCAGGACTCAGTCTATTTTATTTTTTGTTTAGTGCTTATTATAGCTATCTCGAATAAATGTATCTATTAACTTTGATCAGAAAAAGTTATTAATTAGGTAAAGTACAGCTCTATCAAAGCTAGGGTACAGGATTTCATATGTATAGAAACATTTTTTTTTATAATCAGTTTGCATTTTTAAATACTCTTGTTGCATTTAAAATTTTTACGAGCATCGTTGTTAATCACCTTTATTTTCCAATACAAGTAATACTATCAACAAAAAATTTAACAACCCAATGATAAAATATTTCCCAATAATCGGAACATATCAAAATGACCACAAAACTACAATCGCATATTAATCTCTCACTCATAAAGACATTTCACGCAGCAATCAGGGCTTTCAGTATTTCACACAAAAACCCTTTGCACGACTGCGTCCGATTTCCCAAATCGATTGAACAATCGGATATTTTAATCGGACAGTTTTAACTCGATTGTTCATTCGATACCGTTCAAATCGCATCGGTGTCGGAAATAAAATAAAATGGATAAAATTAACTGGCGATGTCCGTTTTGTATTGAAGGTGGTATTTTAGGGTTTTTCTGTTCATTTTTTTTTGTTTCTTGATAAAATAATAATAAGCCTACAAATTAATGACTTAACTTTACTAATATTAAGAATGCGAAAGTAAAATTGCCTATACCTCGCAATTTCACCTCAAACAACTAACTAATCGATTTGGTATATTTATGTACTTTAATTAGTCTAGTACATATATATCTATAGAGCATGAGAAACAACGTAAGCAAGTTTTTATCCGAAAAACGGGTATAACTGTGGGGACTATATATAATATAAGTAGTACAGACAACACCAGGTCAGCGTATACGAATCTGTTAAATTTTACTAATCCAACATTAACCTACCTCCATTGTGATAAGGTTGAAAATCTATTGCAGAAATTTGACAGATTGTGGTAACTTGATGTGCTGTCGTTTATACTTAAAACACGCTGCTTACCAATACTAGCTGTTGTATACTACATTATGGAATGCAATTAAGCATTGAGCATACTATGACTACTTCATGACATATTTGACATCATACATCAGTCTACACTTCAACAAACTAAAGCATATGAACCGCTGATACATTGCTACTGGTAGCCATTTGGACGCCACTCATCGCGTCCCAGTTTAGCTGAATAGAGAATAGAGCAAAAAGCTGCATCAATCACGCATATATCATATACATAGAAAATATCCGAACAAAAACATACACGCTCGATTTAAACCGCTCCCATATTCAAGAGTTATTTACCAAACGGGAAGAGTGCAAACGCTTTTATAATTTCGCGAGTCAACACTAAAAAGCCATAATACTTAAATTTTCATACCAATTAAATGAGCCTGACGAGGTTCCGTACAAAATGAAATTTGGCAAAACGCTCTCGTGTCGGAACGAGATCGAGCTGCCGTGTAAATTTATGAGATAAGTTTGGTTGTGACCCCTTTCAAACGCCCCCACCCCCGTTGCCATGACGACCCCTCTAGGGAACTCAGTTTCACGCCGATTGGATTGTCCTCCGAAACGCGAAACCAAACTTTTTTCTCCTAGAAAAACCTACTATTTATTACCCTAAATATATCTAAAATTCAATTTCAACCACAGAATTACAATTTTTATGACCCATACCCCAAACAAGACAGGGTAATTTAGACAAAAAATGAGTTTTAATATTAATCTTATGGCCGTAGTTTTTACAGACCGTAATAAAGGCACGCTCATATCGTGAGTGACACTTAAGCCGGGCCCAGGGTTTTATTAAAACTCCTTACGGGACCCACCTTAACTCATCCTGAATTATAAAAAAATGGAACAAGAACGTTATAAACGTCTGCTTATTGACGTAACTTGTGAGAGAATGGCGGATAAAATTCGAAATTCAAAAAATAAAATTCTTGCCAGTCAGTATTTTTTATGTAATTTCGTTCACGGAAACGGAACGCAATAATTGAAACGTTTCAAATTTCGTAACAGTGGAATTCTAAATGTATTCGAGACCCAAAAAACGGTTGCTTTCAAAGAGGAAAGAATGCAATTCTTTGTACGATTAAAAGAAATCTTTATTCTTGGCAGTTTTCCTTAAAAGTTAAACCAATCAGTGTGTATAACTATACGAGCATGTTGTCTCAAGCTAAGGACACGACATAACAATCATGGCGGATCTCGTAGCGAGTTTCGTAGTCCCGTAGCAAGTTTCGTAGTCCCGTAGCAAGTTCGTAGCTTCGTAGCCAGTTAGGTAGTTGAGAAGTGCATTCTTGGCTTCGCTGGCATAAGTTTGCTTATTAACGTAATTATGAGGTGATAATCAGCTGATCATGAGATTTTATTAGCTATCTAACTTTTAGATCAGATTCTTAATAGATTTAATGTTTGGCTTACATTTTTATAAACTTTTGATTGCACATCAAAACTTGTTTTACACCCAAATAGTTTGAAAAAAAAAGGCATGTAACTTAAATATTGAGGATTTTTTCCTGGCTAGATTTTTAAAAATAACATTATTTTGTAACCTTAAAAATAAAAACAAAATTCATCCATCTGAATATTAAAATATGAGCCATGTAGCTTCTGCCAGAGGTTTCGTCCGCTTTTGGAGGTAGCTACTTCCCACGCCCAGATAAAAGTAGAGTATGTTATTCTGATATATAATCTATTATTACTGCTAAGTTTCATCAAAATCCGGAGCTATCTTTCACTTTTATAAGTTTCACAGATTCCAGATAAAACTCTAGCTAGCTAGCTACCAAACAGATAACGCTATAGAAATATTTTCAATTTTGACTACATTATTTTCTAAGGCTGTGTCTAAAGCTGTAAGTATGATAAACACAAAACCGCATACTATAACCATTCAACCAAAAAGCTTAAAAAAAAAAAAAAACTATTCAATACACTTAACTTGAACAAGGATATCAAGGAAAGTGGTAACTGTGGGTAGTCGAGTCGAATGCATCGCGTTATTACTCACAATGTGTTAGAATGGAAAAACAAATATGCATTCGTATGGAAAATATCTGTTTATGTGCGGTAAGTAATTTGTAAAGGAGATGTGTTTTAATTTGTCTTTCATCGTGGTTAAGCTGTTTGTGAGTTTATGAATTTTATATATATTTTGATGGGTAATTTAATTTTTAGATGAGCATAGTTATAATTAGGGTTCCGTACCCAAAGGGTAAAACGGGACCCTATTACTAAGACTTCGTTGTCTGTCTGTCTCCAGGATGTATCTCATTAACCGTATAGTGATAGATAGAAAGCTGAAATTCACAAATGATGTATATCCGTTGCCGCTTTAACAACAAATACTAAAAATAAAAAAACAATACTAAGGGGGGTCCCCCATACAATGAACGTGTGAAACCGAAAATTATTACTTTGGTATACATAGTATATTTATATGAAAAACAAAGTTATTTTTTGCTGCCCGTAAAATGTTTGTATATTGGCTAGTTGTAGGTAATAGATACGTTCATTTTCGTAGATAATGGTACGGAACCCTTTGTGCGCGAGTCTAACTCGCACTTGGCCGGTTTTTTAGATAAAGATAGTTATCATTGTTATTTTGTAAAATATGCGTCGTTAGTTAGTCTTTCTGAGAATTTTACAATATTTCACACAAAAGTGATATTACATCCTGATGTATAGGTACTCTACGTTTTCTGGAGACATAAAAATATGAATAGAATATTGTGGTTGAATAAAGAATCAATGAGGAAATTTTTTTACTTAAAAACTACAGAATAGAAAGATTGCTGAAAGCTGCACACGATTACGGAGCTACAGCCTAAAACGTACACTGCTGTACAAAGACCTCCCCCTTGCTGGGGGGATTTATTCATACTCACCTCGCTGAGCATGCGTGTTGGTAATTTGTATCTTCAGAGATGGACATTATAACACGATTACAGAAGCTTCTAATCTGAATATATAGGTAAAGACAACAGCAGGTGACGGTTCCCGAATCTGTCAAATTTTACCAATCAAACATTAACCTACCCCTATTGTGATGAGGTTGAAAATCTATTGCAGAAATTTGACAGATTGTAGTAACTTGATGTGCTGTACCATATGACCTATAAAAATATTGTGCATTATTTTTGTAAGACTTTATATAGCTTCATGGCTTTATTCGTGCACCCAAAATTATATATTTACTGTATTATATCTCTAGAAAATAAATTGTTATCTGAATGTCTGGGTAGACGACAGCAGGTCAACGTATACGAATCTGTCAAATTTTACCAATCAAACATTAACCTACGCCTATTGTGATAAGGTTAAAAATCTATTGCAGAGATTTGACAGATTGTGGCAAATTGACGCGTTGTCTTCTGTATCATATGACCTATAAAAATATTGTGCACTATTTTTGTAAGACCTTGTATAGCTTCATGGTTTTATTCGTGCAACCAAAATTACACATTTACTGTACTATATATATCTCTTGAAAATAGATTGTTATCTGAATGTCTGGGTACAACAATATAAATCATGTATTTGTATTCGAGAAACAGAAAAATAAGCAAGTACCCACTTCACAAAATAAACAAATCAGTGCCATCAAAATCACCAATTACCATAGTTCAAAAGTTCTAATTCTGTTCAAGAATCAGTTAAATATAGAAAGTTCTAGAGACTAAAGTAAGGCCGAAGTGTCACGATCGTCAAGTGCCAATTACAAAAGCCGTTTATCTCGTTACGGTAAATTTGTTTTTATCTTAATACCGACTTCTGACGATTCCGACGGAATTAGAATTCCGGATTTTTATTTACCTATTCGAATTTTGAATGGAATTTGCCAGTTTTTTTGTTTAATGATTTGTGTTTTTGGTGTTGTTACTGGGTTTAGTTTTTGAGAATTTAATACACTGATATTTTTCATTGCCAGTAAGTGGGTGAAGAAGGGAATTCCATTACAAAAAAACGTTCATATGCAAGAAAGAGTGTACATAATTTTTCTTTCTTTCCTAAGCAACAAGTACCTATTATATGAAGAACAGTTCACATAAATTAAACAAAATTTCCTACTTTTAAGATTAAAACAGAAATTAAATAACTAATTACCTTCGCAAATCATACGCTCACACCTCAGCACAGACTTAAATCCAGTCATAAACCGCTCTGGTACCGCCGTAAACCGGTTTGGTACCGGTATAAACCGGATCAAACCGGTATTCCGCCCGCATACGCGACGATATTCGGGCATTAAGACGGCGGTAGAAATATGAACGCCTACGTCACAGAGTAGGTAAATGTTTGATGACAGAGATATTGCTATTTTGGTACCATTTAATTGACTCACTTTGGCCTAGAAATGGCTGTATTTATGTATAGTGACCTACTTTAAATGTACTATGTGGTTTGCCTCTTCTTAGACGATTTTATATACGCAGTCACTAACTAAACTTGATACAGATGTGAACAAAATCGTAGACGTTCAGTTATAGTTAGTGGTTTAGTAGTTATTTGGGAATAAAAATAAAAAAAGCTTTTAAAATATGCGCGACAGTAACGCACATATTTTTGGTATGTACATACACAAGCAGGTCAACCTACCTCTATCTGTAAAATTTCTTCAATATATTTTCAACCTCATTACAGTAATGGAAGGTTAATATTCGATTGGTAAAAATTTATACATATGGGTAGGTTGACCTGCTGTCGCCTGTACAGGCATGACAAGAATCAAATTATGCTAAAGAAAAATAACAGTGTATACTCTCGTTGACAGTAACTAACTTCCTTCTCTATAAACTGCTTTAAATTCAATCCGCCATTTGTAACAGGCTTATAAGCGCCCAATATCCAGACATTTAACAAGAACCCAATAAAGCATAAAATACTCCAGCCACATCTAGCCTATAAAAACTAAAATTTCAATTTCAAGTGCAGATATTCCGCAAGGCCGTCCCCGCCAAATAGATACTCACAATTGCGTTCTACCCAGTAAATGGAACAAAAATATTTTTGTTAGTTTTTCTCTCCGAGGTCGCCTGTAGAAATTTGATTCGTAGACCGTACTGGAATATAGAATTTCCTCTCCTTTGAGCAAGTTACCTTTTTACTGGAAAAAAATGGTTTTAAAATTAGCGTCTAGGAGATAGTTTGGGACCTTTTTTTTCTTGTGTTTTTACGTTCTTATTCCGAAGATTGTCTTTGATGGCGGTTGTAATTTTTTTCTTGGAACATTATTAGAGTGGCCAATTTTTGCTATTGTAGGTTTTATTGTGTCAACTGTACTTGTTTTTTTATCTATGATAACTTAAGGACTTAGTTGGTTTTTGTTTATCGCAGACTTGAGCGTGTTATGAATGTTTATGAAAATATGTCTATTGACATGAAGATAAAGTTAAGCACCCTCTTTATTTATTTGATAAGAGTTAAGCAAAGTATTATCAGCATGATACCTACTCAAAAATATCTTCAGCCATTTCTATAGCCTCACAAAACGCGCTCACATTACTCCGTAGGTATAATTATTTAGCATAAACCTTTTTTCTTTTCATAAAAGAAATCGGGGCCCCGTATAAGTTGCCAGATCATTGCTTACGACCAAACCCATTCATCCTTTTAAGTCTAAACGATAGATAAGCAGACTAAAAGTAAAATATTAAAGAAAAAAAACATAGTTATTGGGTAGTCATTAGTCATCCTATTTTACGATTCAACCCTTAAATGGCGCGTAAGGATAAAACGAAGCGATCGTAAAATAGTATTTTAAGATTGGATTTTATTTTGTTTGTATAGTTTATTTAATAGTCTATATATTGTTCTAGGTACAACGTGAGGTTTTTACTTGTATTTCGCTGAATTAAGTGTCTGGGAATCGTAAAATGTTTGTACCTATTTTATAGTACCTAGCGTAAATGCCGTGAAGGGTCATTGTCTGATAATAAAGTTTTAAGTAAAAAACGAACTTTTAGAAGATTATTTCTGAAGAGATACGTATTTAGAAAGATACAAAGAGCTTATAAATAAGTATACGACCATGATAAAAACTTGCCGAAAAACAATATGGCTGCTATGTAAGCACACAAATGGTCCATTTAAAGACCCACGAAGAAATTAATTCTTAAGTTATATTTAGTAAACATTTTAAAAAAATCTTCATAAATAAACAATGTTAAAAAACAAAACAGGGTATAATATTAATTTTGGCCCGATATTGCGGTCTCAGGGCAAGGAAACATGGCTATGGTGCCAAAGTATAATTTTATTATTATTTTATGCTAAAATGCGCGACTGCGCTCAGATGGTGGCGGTTTTATAGTCTTATTCCTTTCCCACGAAATTATTTCGCTGACTTCTGATATGTTTTTGTAATACAAATGGCTGATACGCATCTTGGTTTTATGACGTCTTATGAAGGGTGCGTTTTGAGGAAAAATATATTTTTTTTTGCTAAAAAAAAAATGGTTGGGTTTTTGTTTTATAATTTCGGGCTAAACATGACTTTTATATACGTATCGGTTCTCACGTAATTTAATCTACGCACAAATGTAATGATAATTAAAATGTTTTTTTTTTAAATTAATTTATACAAAAAACGCAAGTACTTTTTAACGTTGGATTGGTTTCACTGTGTTCAAATGCATGCTATTTCTGCGAAATAATAATTTGTTTGATTTACTTTTCGAGATGTTATGTGAAAATAAATGAAAAGATACATTTTCCATTGTTTAAATGTTAAAAGAATTGGAATTTCCAATTAAATGTGGCATAATATTTTTTTAATACTGCATAGTTTCATTTCATTTGCTTGACTTCAAAATATTTTTTTACTGTTTTTTGTTAAGAAATAGCCAATAAATTCAGACAAGCACTTTAGGTATAAACTATCAACTATGTTACCGTTGCGCACAATTTTCTCACACCAGGTGTCAAGTCCTTACCGCGTTGCCAATAGACAATGGGGTTTAAGTACCCCTCTATATTTGAAGTAGGGAAAACCCTTTAAATCTGTCTAGTCTTTGGAAAATGCTGTTCATAATTTAAGAGCCAATAGTTGATTGAGTGAATAAAGAATATTTATTAAATTAATAGGCATAATTTTAAGAACAAAAATACGCGTTTTTGCAGTAAAGTGAAACTACTACTAGGTAAATAGTATTATTATAATTTTTTCGTGTTGTGTAGGTTCTAAGTGGTCCCAATTAATAAAAAAAAAGTAATATACATTATACGACATGGAACAAAATAAATTAAGAGACTAAGGTTTCAGTCAATAACTACATATTTTAAAGAAATATTCGCAATGTTTTGTTCGTATTTTTGAACTACTGAACGGATTTCTAACATTTCATTTATTTTATTATGATAAATGAAAAAAAAAAATGGCAGCTCACCAAAAATATCTTCGCTGACAATAAAAAAAACACCCATATTATTCAACTCTCACTACCACAACACTTTCGACTTCCATCCTTATCTAATCACCTATCATAACAGAGCCGAAAGATTCACCAAAGCTAACTCTATCGACCTGCATCTAATAATACCTTTTAGAAAATTGTGTCACACACGATCTCGGAGCTTCCTCGCTTCTCGACCTTTTTCGGGCCATTTCATGTCATTTGTTGGCTTTGATCAAAATTCAGTTGATTTACTCACGAATATTATATTCTATTAGGATTTACTTTCTGTATGTATGCTTTGAAGGAAGGGGTATACTTGAATATTTTGTCGTAGCAGGACTTTATTTAAGTCTGATAACCAGTCTCACCAAGGGGTGCCAGGTTGCCCGGGTAACTGGGTTCTGGAGGTCAGACAGGCAGTCGCTCCTTGTACAATACTGGTTCTCAGCTGCATTCGGTTAGACTGGAAGCCGACGTAGTTGGGAAAATGCTAGGTAGATGATGAGCAGGACTTTATGAACACTGCCTTGTACTAGTGAAGTATTAAATTCTAGTAACTAGTCTAGTAGTCGCATAGCGCGACTGCTGTGCCCGGGTTTCGGGTTCGATCTTCGGTTTTAAGAAACTTCCTCAAAGCGAGCATCGGAGAGCATGTTAATATCGGTCCTATGCTTGATCTGTCCCCGATTTTGTTGGGTTGCCGTTCCATTGGGTCATGTGAGTGAAGTAATAGAGAGTGCACCAGTGTGTACGCAAATGTTTGCGCTCTAATATATTATGTGGTGTGCAGCTGGCTGATCTTCTTATAGCGAATAGCCATTGTGTCTAAAAGTAAGCCTGAACGCCATTATTATTATTATTAATTGTTGATAGTGGAAAAAACAATGCAACTGAGTAAATATCACCTGACTAACAAATTAAAAACACTTAAAAAAAATGTATCTATATGAAAAAAACCATTAATATAGGTAGCAGTTACCAAAACCATTAACGAAAAATGCAGCCAAAATTCATATGAATATAAAAAAAGTTATATCCAATGAATTTCCAATTGAAATACCTTATTCAAAATAACGAATATTTTAGATAACAAAAAAAAGTTTTCAGCGGGATACAGTGAACCTATTATGCAATTAGGCCGAGCTCCAAACAGCGGGTATTATGATATTACCATTTATGTACACCCAGCTTTATTTTCAGCTCTTACTGAAAGAGGTAGATAGGCTACATTTATGTTTATTGCTTCATACTTTACTTGGAGTAGAACTTCATATTCGATGTGAAAAAGAAACATAACTTATATTATGTACTCTTGTGTTACTTCTCAATCAAAATCATCATCAGCATCTTCCTGCTCTTATTCCAAATTATTTGGGGTCGGCGCAGTATGTTTTCTTCTTCCATACTCTTCTTTCTGCCATCATTTCATAAGTAAAACTTTTCCTACCCATATTGACTTCCACACAATCCATCTATCACTTCTTTGGTCGTTTTCTTCCACAATATACATGCATTCTCAAGCAAGATCATACGGTTCTAAAATCTGAGCCGATAATACTCTTCGAGTTCTCTTTAAGTTGAACCAATGATAAAAGTTTGGAGACTTACAAAAAGATTTTATACATTTTATATATGAAATATCGACGTAAATTTCCTCCGTAAATATTATACGTAATTACATAATCTATCATACCAAACATACTGAGAGAACACAAAAAAACCATTGAATGAAGATAGCCAATAGCAAAAGAATGAATCACAAGATGGATATCTCTTAAATTACGAACTGTACTCAATAGTGTCACGCTATACTAACATTACACATACTTAGCGCTTCGGCAATGTTCGGCATAGTTCGGGTGAGCTCGGTAATTCTCGGCATGCGTTCGGGAAATTTCGGTATGTGGTGATCGGATAACGTTCGACTGATGGCCGTAATGGACTTGTACTTTAATTACTCTTCTTTGCTTCAGTCACAAGGCATCTAGCCTTGTGGTACTTAATTGGTAGAATGATTAAGAAAAAAATAGGGTCACATTATTACTAGTGTAAGATGCAGAAGTGGTACCTATACAACTTTTTCTAAAAGCATGAGACTTTCTTGTATATTTTTAGGATTGGCTAAGAGTGTTCAATAACATCATTTTGGTTGCATCTGGAGTTTTTAATTGCAAATGTGCATCTGACGTGATGATTTAAGTTCACACATTTTCCATTGCTAGGCGTCATCAACTTTAATGATGATTTATATTATTTACTATGACCAATATACCCATAATAATTATAAGTGTCAAAAGACTCTCGTAAATAAGCAGTGGAATCCACAAGTGACCAAAAGGCTAGCCTACTTTGACCAAAAAAATTGCATTGCTATCCAGCGTGGCAATGCGGCCAGCCTTTTGGGCACGATCCCTGCTGACGGCGATGCGGATGAGATTTTTGATGAATAATTTTCTTTTTTTATCTTTGTATATTTATTTAAGCTTGTAAATTATGTTGATATTATGTTCATAAATACCTAGAATAAATATACCTACACACAACTACGGTATACTCAGAGTTCTAATTAATTAACCAACTATACAAAATATATATCAAAATACTAGCCTGTACGGGAAACTAATTATGAATACCTATTAATTAAGTCGGCAGAAATTAGCAATGGTTTATTTATTAACCAAACGTTATTTGATTTTTGGTGATTTGTAATTAATTCCCACATTCACTGAAATGAGCCAATTTGTTTATTATGCAATTTTACTGAATTTAAATAAAATTATTATTATATTTTAGGTTTAATGAGTTAGTATTTGATTAAAACCACTAATTATTTTGCCACTTTTTGGGTGATCTCTGGAATTTAAGACAAGCATTATTTTTGGGATTTTATCAGTTTTTAAACATCTATTGTAAAAATGTCTGTATACCACATTTGTAGTTGATACGTTTGTCTTTCACTATGTTTAAAAAAAGGAACAACAATCTTTATAAAACAAATTAAAAATGTTTTTCAGTTTCATGTTAATAACAATATCCTAGATTATACAGATGATAATAATATGATAGTTATCCTATCAGGTATAATAATTCCCCAACGAAATAAATGGCCACAGCTGATAACATAATGTGAAACTAATTCCCGATTTAAAACTAATTTGTACGTTAGATAACATAATTTTAAACTTCAACTAAAACCTGAACTATGGATATAATGTAAAATTATTCTATTTAAATACAAGACCGTAAATTTGATAGTTTTACACAAACGAGGCCTGATGAAGCCGAAAATATTTTAACGTTAATTAAAGAATTCCGCGGTGTGGTTAAAACTATTTTGCCGAGGGTATTTTTGTGTAACAAAAACAAATAAAGTTATTTATAACTATTTACGGCGTGGGAACCTAAATAATACAAAAGTGATTAGACTGTATCTCAATGCATTTCAGTATGATCGATTTAACCACATTTTTATCTGTAAACCTAACCAATTTAAAAGTAAACGTAAGTAATTTCTATCAAATCTGAATTAACGTACTTTAAAGTATAACAAACTCATTTTCCTATTTATAATCTTAGGCAACATGTACACATCGGACTTATATCAACAAATTCCTTAATTTATAATTTATCAAAAGAGGATTCAGCAACATCGCTGATACAAAACAAAAGCCGGTCTAATTAAATTAAAAAAAGAACGACACGTTCAGTCGACAGAATTAAAACGCGTTGCCGAGTTTTGTCGAAATAATTTCGACGTTTCATTACTGGAGCTGTTTAGGTTGACACTCGGTTGAGTCCGTAGAGCATGAGAATAGCTGGAGATGCCTTGCAATCTGACTAAAGTATGGGACCACGTGTCATGTTTGTTAATTTTGTAACGATAAGATCTAAAATGCTTGAGTACCACTGGTTTATGTACAGACGACAGCAGGTCAACGTATACCAATCTGTCAAATTTCATCAATCAAACATACAACCTACCGTCATTGCTATAAGGTTGAAAATCTACCGCAGAAATTTGACAGATTGTGGTAACTTGATGTGCTGTTGTCTGTACTTCACCCTATTTCATTGATTTTTCTTCTTCTTGATCCTGTACCTCGATACCAAATTGAAAGACCTTTTTTGCACAGAGATTTGTGATTTTTTGGTCGGAAATCATCAAATGACCCTGGGTGTACAGTGTGAGAAAGTGTCAGACTTTTACTGCCTTAAAACCCATCATGTTTCTTCTGGAGCACTTTGTGTACCAGGGCCACGGTAACTCTTTCGAACAATCCCGCATCCTCGGCAGGCTTCGGTCCTAAGGTGGTTTGGTGACTCTCTCGAGGAGCGCATGGAACAAAACGCGTCACCGGCATAGGCCTGACGTTTTTTAATAGATGGAAAATTTAAATTTGTGCTCATGGCGGCTCCTGTTGGTTCACTGGTATAAGGTTGGGCCGATGCTCAGTTTCAATTCAAAATTCGTTTGTTAGCAACATTAAAACGTGTTGGTGGTTTACCTGCCTCGGGTTCAATCTTTGAGGTTTCTTTGCCACGTAAGTAGGATAATGAGGTGCGTATTTCTGTAATTTTACGCTCAACTGCTTTTTGTTTTGTATGTTTATGTAGATATGTTTGTCAGGTCTTCTTAATTTAGACTAGTGTTGATAAGAACTAGTCACAATAAAGTGTCTGATAATTTTGTTAATGCTACAGCAATGATAAGTCAATTTTGATTTTTATGGTACTGGATTATCTTTACTGTCACTACTTTTTCGAGGTGTGAGAAATTTCATCAAGTCATCGTAAAAAGCGGTCTGAACTGTTAGACCTACCTTTCTTCCTTATGGAGCCCTTTGTATATTTTAAAGCGACAACAACAATTTTCTTTTGTTACTTTGTATTAGTTACCCATCACAACTTAATAAAATTTTGTACAGACAACAGCAGGTCAACGTATACCAATCTGTCAAATTTTACCAATCGAACATTAACCCACCTCTATTGTGATAAGGTTGAAAATCGAGTGCAGATATTTGACAGATTGTGGTAACTTGATGTGCTGTTGTCTGTACTATATACTCGTAAATGGTAGATTTAGTAAAATCTATTTTTAAAACAAATCGCGATTCACAGTTTTGTTCCAGAATTGTCTACTAACCCCATAATCTACTCAGTCAAACAAAATTTCAATCAAATACACCAAAATCCCAATCCCATCACTACCAAATATACCCCAAAATACGACTACATGACAACATTTGTAATACTATCCTTTCAGCAGCTAATATTGTCCCCCTAACGTTTAATGAAGAAGCTGCTA